>JAKCPI010001571.1:0-40577 GCA_023213315.1 Euborellia annulipes | reverse complement strand
AAAATTTCGGGGGAGGTCCGGACTCCCCTTGGCCCCCCTATATATACGCCCCTGATTGATATTCAGGTATATTATCATGAGAGGTTTAAAAAAATATTCTTATTAAATATTTTAAAACTAATCCTTTATTATTTATTTATTTATACAAATAATTTATTATTCTAATAATATATCTTTTTTATCAAATAATATTTATATATATATATCCACTGGGCCTTAGCACAGGGGTAGAGATGTCTCTTTTCTGTGTCCTCGCTTCCCAATTGGTTACACCAATTAATTTTAAGAGAAAAATAGGCACGGGCTCCTAAATTGCCTCAGATGTTAAAAAATATCTTAATATACATATATATAATTATTATTATTAAACTATTTTTGTTTTATAAATTCTAATTTACTACAATATTTATACAATACAAATCTATTTAAGTTTTCTTATTATAAATATTAAAATATTATAAATAGTCTTGATGAGAAAAATATTTTTATGGGAAAGAAAAAAATCTTTTCAAAAAATAAAAACCTGAAAACAAAAAAAAAAAGAAATATTTTTGCCAGTAAAAACAAAAAAAAATTGGTCCATATTATTTTAGTTTTTCATTCTTTGAGCTACGTACACTTACGTTTGTAAATATTATTTATAAAAACATTAATTTCTATACTAACTGAGCCTTTTTTTGATATTTACAATTAAAAAAATAAAATGAAAAGTTTATAAAATATTATTAAATAAATAAATAAAATATTTAGAACAGGGGTGGCCAACACAAATGGTTTTGCGGACCACTGTAGACATTTTTTGAGGGTAAAAAAAAAATAAAATAAATATATTGCAAGCAGTAGTAGTGGCTGAATGTATGTATAATTTATAATGAAGAGATAAAGATAGCTAAATCAAAATAAAAAAAAGTTTTATTTTGCTTTATTGAACAACAGGGCCGGATCTAGGGGGGGGGGCAGTGGGTGCACACACGTGCCCCGGGCGGCAGAAACCAGGGGGGCGGCAATTAAAGAAAGGAAAAAATTTTTGGTTCCGCGGGCGGCCAAAATTTAGCGTCTCTAAAAAAAAAGGTAAAATATTTTTTTCGGACGGGGAAAATTTTGGTTCCGCGCAAGAGAAAAGTTCCGCGACGGCAAAAATTTTAGCGTCTCTAAAAAAAGGGAAAATATTTTAAGGACGGGCGAAAATTTGGTTTTTGCCCCCCTCTAAAAATCTCCTAGTTCCGGCCCTGTTGAACAACAATGTCGACGTTTCGGCCTTTTTTTTATTTGCCTCGAGCTTAGAGGGCTGGGTGATGGTCACTCTTGAACCAGACGAATGTTCGCACCTGTCAGGAGCAGCCAAGGCCCCTCTAAGCTCGATGCAAACAAAACACATGTCCTGATGAAGGCCGGAAGATCAGAGGAAACGTCATTGTTGTTCAATAAAGCAAAATTAAAAAAATTTTTCTTTGTCTGTCTTCATCTCTTCATTATAAAATGTTGTTAATATGTGATGAACTCGCGGGCCGCAAAAATGCTCACGATGGGCCACCCCTGATTTAGAATTTAAAATTACTAAACTGAGTGTATATTATAATAAATATTTAATTTAGTTTGTATTCTTTTAAGCGTTTCGATTCCATTATTTTCAATCTAAGAATTAATATTAAAAACTCAAATTTGTTATTACAATTAGTTATATTCAGAGGGTTGTTGCATTTTATTAATGACAAAAATTTTAAGAAATAGATTTATTTATTTTGCGATGAGAAGTGGCTGTAGACTTTAAATGGAAATAGGAGACGTATCAGCCAAGGAATAAAAGACGTTTCGGACGCAAATCACGACCTTTCTCAGGGCAATTAATCGTACTGAAGAAGGTTGTGATTTACGACTCGAAATGTCGACGATTAACAATTAAATAAAAGTTTTTTATTCCTTGGCTGATACGTCTCCTATTTCAAAATTATTTATTTTATTTAATGTCTTAATCAAATCGTTCCATTGAAAGAATCAAATTCTTTTTTCATCTTATTGGCATCATAATTAATGCGCCTGGAGCATTTTTGTTGCCTCGCCTCTCGTATGCTTTTATATTTGTATAACAAGTGATTCATGTCTTACATAGAGGCATAAATCAGGCCAAAACAGTACATGACATAAATCTGTCTTAATAGTACACGCTTGTATTATTTCTCTTTTTCATTCATCTAGTATATCAAATGATATTAAATATTTATTTAGTACCTCAGTATTTATTTGTATGGAGGGTTTACATCATTTAGAACGATCGGGGTTTTTTTATTATCATAAAATCATATATATATATATATATCATCAAACAATAATGTTTGATCTTCAAAAATTTAATTTCTTTGGAAAGAGAATAAATATCCAATTTATTCAAAAATATTTGGTACGAATCAACAATAAAATATATTATGAGCACAACTTTATGTTATTTAAAATATTTTGAAATTAAATTTAGAAAAGAAAATTTTAAATCAAAAATTTATAAGCTTTGTTGTTGAGAAGAAAATAAAATCCTCTCTGACAGACACATATCTATTATTGAGTCATATATATATATAAATAAATTGTTTTCATTAATATAATTTCTTGTACAGATATTACTATAAAATAAAAAGAGGAAAGTCACTAATGTGCTGATGCAAAGAAGCTGAAGTGTCAAGTGAATTGGAAGAGTGCTGCTACAGAGATTGTTCAGGTTGTTTTGGCGGTCTCGGGCCCAGAAAGCGGGATATTCTGCAGGTTAGCGTGTTTGCTAATAAGCAAAAAAAAAAAAAAAAAACACTTGAAATTAATTATTATGAAATAACTTATATGTAAAAAAAAAATGTATATATATATATAATGATACTAGTGTATATATATTTTATATATATGTGTAATTTTTGAACTGCTTCCAACAATTTTTCAAAAAAAATTTTATTTGAATTAAGGCACGATTTATCTAGAGTGTCTGATTTGTCTGATGAGATAGAAGCAGTCACTCCAGGCAAGTCGTACATTTATTAAGCAAAAGATTTTTTACAGTGGTGTAGCTTTAAGAGACAAAGTCATGAAGCCACAAAAGTTTTAGATAGCTAAAACATATCAACATTGAAATTGACTTAAAAAATTATTATAAGCATAATTAAAAATTTTTGGTGCCTTGCAAGTTTGTTCAGTGGCGGATTAATGCAATTTTGTCGGGGGGGCGGGGCATTGTTTTTTTTTTTTTTTATTTAAGGACTTTGTGGGCATCTATGGCATTTAGACCCCTTTCCTATTTATTTAAATTGATTGGTAACAAATTCAATTGGAATTAAAGCCCGGAAATCATAATTTCTTTAGATTACTAGTTTTTATAACATTGTGAATTTCTTCTCGGGGGGGGGGGGGCGATCGCCCCCTCGCCCCCCCCCCCCCCTTTAATCCGCCCCTGCTTTGAATAAATTCACTTAGTTTTAATAAAATTTGATAAAATTTTTCATATCCTAAATGTCATTTGCTATTTTTTGATTATATTTTTCGAAGCCGAGACCAGATTATTTAATATATTATTAACATTTAATTGGGAAAAATACTCTCTTTGACGAATTTCGCTTGGTTTTAATAAAATTTGATAAAATTTTTCATATCTAAATGTCATTTGCTATTTTTTGATTATATAAAATTTCTACCTGTTTCGAACCCAAGACCAGATTATTTAATATATTATTAACATTTAATTGGGAAAAATACTCTCTTTGACGAATTTCGCTTGGTTTTAATAAAATTTGATAAAATTTTTCATATCCTAAATGTCATTTGCTATTTTTTGATTTTATAAAATTTCTGCCTCTTTAAAACTCAAGACCAGATTATTTATTATATTATTAACATTAATAAATTGGGAAAAATACTCTCTTTGAAGAATTTCACTTGGTTTTAATAAAATTTGATAAAATTTTTCATATCTAAATATCATTTGCTATTTTTGGATTATATAAAATTTCTACCTGTTTCGAACTTAAGACCAGATTATTTAATATATTATTAACGTTTATTAATTGGGAAAAATACTCTCTTTGACTGAATTTCACTTGGTTTTAATAAAATTTGATAAAATTTTTCATATCTAAATGTCATTTGCTATTTTTTGATTATATAAAATTTCTACCTGTTTCGAACTCAAGACCAGATTATTTAATATATTATTAACGTTTATTAATTGGGAAAAATACTCTCTTTGAATAAATTCACTTGGTGTTAATAAAATTTGATAAAATTTTTCATATCTAAATGTCATTTGCTATTTTTTGATTATATAAAATTTCTACCTGTTTCGAACCCAAGACCAGATTATTTAATATATTATTAACGTTTATTAATTGGGAAAAATACTCTCTTTGAATAAATTCACTTGGTTTTAATAAAATTTGATAAAATTTTTCATATCCTAAATGTCATTTGCTATTTTTTGATTTTATAAAATTTCTACCTTTTTCAAACTTAAGACCAGATTATTTAATATATTATTAACATTTATTAATTGGGAAAAATACTCTCTTTGAAGAATTTCACTTGGTTTTAATAAAATTTGATAAAATTTTTCATATACTAATAAATGTCATTTGCAATTTTTTGATTATATAAAATTTCTACCTGTTTCGAAGCCGAGACCAGATTATTTAATATATTATTAACATTAATAAATTGGGAAAAATACTCTCTTTGAATCAGTGGCGGATTAATGCAATTTTGTCGGGGGGGCGGTTTTTTTTTTTTTTTTTTTTTTTTTTTTTTTTTATTTAAGGACCTTGTGGGCATCTATGGCCATTTAGACCCCTTTCCTATTTATTTAAATTGATTGGTAACAAATTCAATTGAAATTAAAGCCCAGAAATCATAATTTCTTTAGATTACTAGTTTTTATAACATTGTGAATTTCTTCTCGGGGGGGGGGAGGGGCGATCGCCCCCTCGCCCCCCCCCCCCCCCTTTAATCCGCCCCTGAGTTTGTTTGACTTATTCACAGGTATATTGATAGAGTTGAATCCAACAATACTTTCCCTATCGGCTCTAGTTTTTGACCTTGGATTCTGGTGAGCAGAAGTAATGATTTCACAGTGAATCATATAGATTGTTGAGAACATTAATGGCACTTTCGGTCCCTAGTGACTAACTATAGAAATTATACGATCACTGTTTTGTTGTAGATTGTAAATTAGAGAGATTAGGCAGCTAGGAGTATAAGCAAGATGGTCTTTTAGTCTTGTGTAAAAATTCATTAAAATCATAAAATAATAGAACTGATGTTTTGTTGTATTGTGGGTATAATATAAGGCAAGGTACTGTACTATTTGTATATGTATAAAAGGTAGGCTCTATGGAGTACATATTTGACTGAAAGGTGGATTATGCCCATCTCAAAAACTAGAGCTGATAAGACTAAACTGATGCGACACAAATATACCTAAGAATAGATCAAACGTCAAAGGTATCAAATTGTGAATTGACGCTGTTACAATAGTAAGGTGATAGTATTTAAGCTTTATTTGTTCAAAGATGTGGCTCTGAGATGTATAGATGGATAATTGTGGGCAGGAGCAGCCAATAAAAAGACTATGCAGTTCCAATCCCCGGAGAAGTTTCGGTTCTTTTATTTTAAGAGCCATCTTCAGTCCTTAGATCAGATATCTATTTAAGGATCTAAGGATTGAAGATGGCTCTTAAATTAAAAGTACCGAAACGTCACCAGTGATTGGAACTGCATAGTCTTTGTATTGGCTGCTCCTGCCCACAATTATCCATCTGAAAGTATTTATGAACATGAAAAATATAACACCCGCCCAATTTTTTCTTTTTTTTAAATAAAGTTCCTATAATAAAAAAATAAAAGAAGAAGCAAATGTGCAAAATTTACTGGAAAAATTGGCACAAATTTAGGATTCTGTTTTACTACTATTAGTGTAATATTTGAACATTGAAAATTTGTTGTTATTTTTTTTTAAGAAATTCGATTTGGCCGAATGCGCTACTCTGTCTATTTTATTTCAATATCTATATTTGTCGACAAAATCTACGGTTTGTGTCGTCAATACTTTTTTTGAAAATCCCTATTGGAGGGCATTATAAAATTTGTTTTGATATAAAAAATATTTGTTGACTAAAAATGGTGCTCATAGATTCTTTCGATATGAGGAAGTCGAAACGCCTTTGATGGAAAAAAGATCAGAACCTGGGTGATTGAGGATCGACGGAACTCAAACCGAATGTCTTCTTGGCTGCTTCAGCAGCCTGATTTGCAGCAACTGACACCTGCAGTGATGGTGAATCAGAACTGCGTTTATGATGGACGAAGGCGCCGGCGACGGCGAGTAACAGACCGACAACTAACAACGTCCATTTCACAGTATTGATGATTCTCAATGTACGGAACAGTTCGTTCTCAATTTTATCAGTGAATTTCTTGTCCAAAGCGATACCCTAGAAAATAATAAAATTAATTAAAAAAAAATGTTTTTTAAATTATTATATCAAAAACTTATTTTATTTTTGAGAGCAAGATAGGGAAGAACTGAAATATAGCTCGGTGGCTTAATAAACTTAAATTCGCAAATTATACGTTCGTGAGAGAGACTGGAACTTTTTTAAAAGATTGGTGTTATAAAATCAATTATCAAACAAATGGGAACAATTCGTCGCCTGAAACACGTAGCTCGATTTCTATCATTTTTCAGGAGAGCTGTTTATAGTTCGTGTTGTTATATTAAATGTATAGAAACGCAAATCCAAAAAATGTAAAATAATACGAAAAAACATGGAAATACAGATTCGTCATTTTGGGATAATGTAAAGAACGCCAGGACACGGCCATACCCGTTGGATCTTAATTTTTAATTTTTTTGAGATACGTCACTACGTGTTGCAAACGACGAATTTTCCCTAAAAATAGAAAAATAACCAATTCGAGATCTCAAGTTAATTAGCTTAAATTTGAATGATCTACAATTTCATGGCTCTAGCTCTTATAGTTTCTGGGATATTTTGATATTTTGGTACGGACAGAGGCTGACAATTATATATATAGACAGGACCGTAGCCACGGGGGATACTGGAGTTTAATCCCCAACCAAGGGCGTCCGCAGGATTTTTTGCAGGGGGGGCAAGGATTTTTTTGCAGGGGGGGGGGGGCAAGTCACTTCCAGATAAGTTAAAAAAAACGTATTTTGATATTAATAATGTTATACATCTCTTAGTATTTAAAGCTTTCTCACCGCAGCAAGGTGGATGTATACTGTGAAAGGTTTTTTTGTATTTTTTTTTTGTTTTATACATTTTTTTGTATCATTTTAATTTTCCAGGGGGGGGCAAGTGCCTGGTTGCCCCCCCCCTGCGGACGCCCATGTCCCCAACCCAAAATAATCATAAAGAGAAATAATCATGGTCAGCCCTGACTATAATATAGTTTATAGGCATATATAAAATGTATAATATAATTTTCCTTAAGTGGTGTTGCTGAAGTTGGTATTTATGAAAAGAAAAACGCTAAATTTTTAGCAAATTTTTTTATTAGTTTTCAAGGTGATATTTTCAAATATTTTGGAGACCTATCGGCACTCCTTTTTCAGTGGATTTCACCTCCCTCACCACGTATGCCCCTTGCATTTAAAACGCTTGGAAGCAACCAATTTATACGTTCAGCAATTATTAATTATTTGATTCAAAGCAATTATTATTATTGCTAACTAACTATTATATTATTATTTGATTCAAATAATTAATAATTGCTGAACGAATAAGTTGGTTGCTTCCAAGCGTTTTAAATGTAAGGGGCATACGTGGTGAGGGGGGGGGTGAAATCCACTAAAAAGGAGTCCCGATAGGTCTCCGAAACATTTGGAAATATCACCTTGAAAACTAATAAAAAAAATTTGCTGGAAATTTAGCGTTTTTCTTCGCATGTATATTATAAATGCAAATAAAGTTTTAAGTTATTGGTCAGTTATAAAGATATATACATTTAGTAGACATTGAAATGAAATAATTAGCTGTTTACAGAACAAAATTATATAATAAAGGAGATAGAATCAGTTATAATCAGAGATATAGCCATACAAATTTTTTTTAGAGAGCAAATTTTTCAGATAATATGATTAGAATAGATCGATTAGATACCTCTTCAACCCAGAAGAGAGGATACATGGCCTCCGGCAAATTCTTGCATATATCGATTTTATCAACGCTATGCATCCAGAGATTGAACTGCATCCGTTTGCGTGCAACCAGGGGCGATGCAGTCATCTGAAAATTAATAAAAAGCGCGCCTTTATTATAAAATATCTCATAAAAATATTCTTTAACAACTTACAGGTTCGAAGACCATAAAGATTTCATGTTCCTCTTCATTGGGGTTGATACCTTTTACTGATCTGATGTAGTCGTCGTCACAGAGGTAACAATGAGGAAGAGAGGCAATTATAGGTGCACCTGTGCCACAAACAAGAGCATTAATATAAAGTATTCTGCTAAGAAGGAGCTTTTTTTGAGTCATAATAATTTAATCATAATTGCTAATTTACTCTTATGTTCAATACCCTTAACTTTATTAGAAAAAATTTGGAGAGACATAAGAGAAAAACGGATCCATTTATTGTTTGTTAAATAATATTTTAAATTCCCATTATAATGGTATTATCCTAACGATACCAAAATATTTATAGTTACCCCCCCCCCCCCCCCCAAATTAATATTCAATCCATTCTTTTATTCTTAATCTCTATTTAATTTAATCTAAATTTTGAATATGTGTGCAAGTTCTAAAAGTAGACAACGGAACAATGTAATGTCAAAAACGCGATGTTTTGTACGCCATTTATGTCTTTAGCTTAATAAATGCCTGCCTTGGCAAGGGAAGAGGTCCATTGTGCCCTTTTTGAGACAAGTATCTGGAGTGGGGCAGAAGCATTTCTCCTCTGGAACAGTAGACATATCTCCAAAATCAGCGATGTATCTTTTCCCATGGATCCCGTTGTATTCGTCTTCTCGTTGGTATTTGGCACCAATTGATCTGAAAGAGTTCAAGAAAAGTTCAATTTGTAAATATGATTTTTTTTTTTGGAATGGGTGCATAAGGTCCGAAGACATATAATGACCAGTGGTCACATGCAGCCAGGAAGAAAATAAAAACAAAAGGAGAAGCATAAAGGGGAAACTCAACTGCGGGAACTGAGAAGATGCCTGTTGAGGTTAGACTTGAAAGTCTTAAGATTGTAGGTTTTGGGGAAGATAGACGCAGGGAGCTTGTTCCAATTTTATTAAATCGAATGGACATGGACAAATGAATAAAATAAGAAAAACTGAAAAATGCAATTCATAATGTATAGGCCTACTCTGCGTTGTTCCTAAATTTCATTGTAATTAATAATAACTAATTTTTTGTTGATTGGTTGATTTGGTAAAAATAGGCAAAAAATAAAAGTAAACATGTAAAAGTAACACCATTGTCATCTGATTGTCATTGATGATGTCATATCATATAATCAGATGCATTAAAGAGTTAGAGAATATAGAAAATAATAAATAAGTTTATCTCAAGTCGAGTGTATGAGTCTTTCATCAGTTAACCTCCGAGGACATCGAAAGTAAAATATTACCTTTAAGCCAGTTGTCAAGGAGAATTAAGAAAATATAGACAATTATGTTGAGATGGGCACAATATTAATAATAAATTATGCATTTAATAAATAATATATAATTTCATAATAATTTAAAGTGGATTTTAGAAAACAAAAAGAAACAAAGTAATGTTTGACAAAGACCAGACATGATGCAAAGATGCTTGATTATTAAATGATTTCTCATATATCCGTGAGATGGCAGACAAATCTGAGATTTTTTTTTACTTTCTCTTACCTCTATATATGTTAATATATAATTCTTAATAAGCTTAATTCTAATTTTTGTTTATCTGTAGAAATTAATAAAAGTTGATATTATAGTTGATATACCTGCAGAGATCGGCTGCGAATGCTTCAATTGGCGCTCCGGTCTGGAAAGGTGGAAATATGGTGGAGTCAGTGCCTCTAAACATATTGCAGTCATCGCCAGCCCAAACAGTTTGCTTTGCTTTTCCATTCACTTCAACTACTTTGCCAACTTCTGGAGGATTTTTGATGCCTCTCTTCACTCGGATATGATTCGGGTCCGCTGAACCGTTTTTCTAAAAAAAAAAGAAAAAGAAAAAATGGTAAGCCTTTTATTTAAGGTGCGCGTCTCGAAAAACCGTTAAAACACGAATGACTCGAGGCGGCAAGAGATGGCGTTAGTGTTCCCCCATTGGAATACATGGAACTTGTTCCATTTCATTCTAGACTTTCCAGCTAATTAATTAAAGGCAAAAAATTAATTATTTTTTAACACAATGATTACTAATTTAATTATCTACAACTTAATAGAGCTCCTTTTTTTTAAATATCTTTTATTTAATGCGATTAATCTAAAAAAAAAATTTTTTTTTCGAAAATCAAAAAAAGGGCTTCTATTATTTGTAGATATTTTAAATAGCTTTAATTTAAAAAAAATTTGAGGTCGATAGCTTCAAAATTGTGGCCGCTGGAAAGTCCCAAAATTAGCACCCCGAGACGCGCACCTTAAAAATAAATTAAATTTCTTTTAAAATAGTTGCTTTTTGAGGTTGTGGCTGTGATGTGATTATAATGGAGAAATGGAGATATCAGATATAAATTTCTTTTACCGCTCCAAAGACGGAGAAAGCCAGAACGTTTTCTTCAATTCTTTTGAGATCTTTTCCTTCTTTCTTGAGGCCAGTGCACACCGCCTTTGCACTGAAATCCTTCACCCGACAATCGATCTCGACTCCTTCGAATAGAAGATCGCGAACTCGTACTGTGATAAATGGGTGAGTGGGCTCCTTGAAAATATGCGGGATCGCCTTGTTCAATAACGACAACATCCCTGGTTTCGTCCTCTCCAGTACATACACCATCCCCTGAAAATAAAAGTTTAGTAAAAAAAGATATTAAATTATTGTTATAGCCAATTTTCGGCTTAATATTCAAATTTATTGGTAAAGTTTGGCCACCTAGCATGATCACTCGCAATTAGATTAAATCGCCAAACTTTTTTCTATTTTCTTCTTAATGTCATAGGCCAATAAATTTTATATATAGATAAATAAAAAAGAAATAAGAGGATGAGATGAATTGAATACCATGAGGAGAATATGCGGAACAGTGACCATCTCGTCACCTGTGAGTCCATGGCTCTTTGAAGGGTTGAAGTACCAAGTGTTTTTAAATTGGAAAGCCACGGTGTCGTCAGATCCTCGATCCTTGATATTCACCTTCACTTTATACTCACTGAAATATATAATATTTAATTAATTAATTATATATAGTCCTATATTTGTTTAAAATATTAAAATAAAAAGTCAGAATTGTTTAAAAATAACGAAAGCCTTCTAGGTTAAAAAAAAGCTCTCTCAGAAGACACTATTATACTGTATATAAAAACAAAATTTGTTGAGTTGAACAGTAAAAACAAGTAGCGTTTTTTAATTTGAATCATATATAGGCCTGGCTGGCCTTTGGTGAAGTAAAACATTTTATACTTCTAAAATTATTATCCCTTTTTTTTTTAAATATAGAAAGGAGTTGAACTCAACTGTAAAAAGAAAAATTCAAATTTTTCAGTCAAAATTTAAGTCGTGAGGCCTTCCTCAGTAATTAGAAAAGGTAACACTCAAGCTTGGGACATGAACAGGATTTGTTCCTTCCTAGTGTAGAGTGTTATGATTTTTTGAAGGGAATTCAAGTTTGAACTCTTGGGAGGTGGTTAATTCTAGTTTCGTCACTAATGCTTGGTTATTCTTTTTTTTTTTTGAATAAAAAAAATAAATATAATATGAAAGATTAGCTATAATTAATAAAATTTAAAAGAATTTCTTGATGGACTATAGTGTTCCATCCATGGGTGTATTCAAGCAAGAACAAGGAGGCAGCTGCCCTCCCCTTCTAAGCTTGAAATAAAATACAAAAATATAAATTAAAAAAAAAAAACGGAAAGTTTTCACGCTATCTGTGAAAAAATAAAAACTACGAGTGACTCCATTCCCTACCTGCAGTTCAGCGGCGTAACTAGCCTTTGAGGGCGGAGGGGGCGAAGCTCAACTGTGGCACCGTTTTTCGTTCGACCTTTTTTTTTTTTTTTTAGTAAACGAACCTCATTCGGGCTTTTTTGTGTAATTTTTCTCCGGATTTGTGATATAAAATGAATTTATTATGAAATTTTCAAAAAAAAAGCCATAGATTCTGGGAAAAAGCGGATGAGAGAGGGGCACCAAAAGTTTAATCCCTGGGCGGGGGGGGGCGGCGCCCCCCCTGGATACGCTACTGCTCCAGTTAGGAGGTGACATTTAATAAAATAATAAAATGGATACGGATATTAGAAAAGTTGTCCCCTTCCAATATAAGCTAGTATGCCCATCTGTTTTGCTCGTCTAATTTTTTTAAAAATACTTATATTAATAAGTGAGCATACGTGTTCCACTCTGAAACTGGAGTAATTAATCAAAAAAGCATTATGGATTTGGTAATTTGGATTCGACCCAGCAATCAAACAAATTATTTTGATAAGCCATATCCAGAGCATCGTTTAAAATTTAATATAGGCTAATATTTACAAGAATGGGATGGCAGTCAGAGATAAAAAACAAATTTTCATGAAAAACACTCATTCGTATCCTGAGAAAGGACGCGGGCGGGGTCAGAAACGTTGACAATTAAATAAATAAAAAACGGGATTTTTATTTAATTTCTCTTTAGAAGGTAAGAAACCCCTTGACACCTTGAACAAGAAGTGAGATCTTGACCTCTGAAAAAAGAATCAGAACTCAGGCCAGATAAAATTTCTATTCAGCAGCCCTTTTCCCCTACACCCTTCTATACATTTTCACATAAAGAATCCTGTTTTCTCGTTCACTTAATTTAGATAAATAACGAGACAATAATTAGCCATTAATATTCGTATTTCTCCATTCCGTTCGCCATTAAAACGGTTATAGTTCTCTCTCTGTTTATTTTTCCTTGAGAAAACTAATCGTTTTAAATAATTATAGTATATGACAAAAAATTGTCCTTTCTAAATGACCTCTTAATCATAGTTATTCATTTTTGGTGTATGATAAATATCCAATTTTTTTTAATAAATAATTAATATTCTAGTTAAGCATGAGAAAGAAAAAGAAATTTTTATATAATTATTAACTTTTAATGAGGGGGTTATTTGTTTATGAATATGTATGAAAGGTTTCTTGATGTCAGTTTTACTATAAAATGACAAATTGTTTATCATTTATAGCTGATTTTAATCAAAACAAATTTTTTGAAATTCAAAGACAATATGGAGGAAGGCCGTAATACAGATTGAAGACGAAATAAAACAAGACTTCTTTTCGGATAGAATTATTTAATTATCCTTTGTCGATGTTTCGGAGACTAAACGTCACCCATCTTCAGGCCGATCTTGTTCGTAGCTGCACTCGATGGTACTCGCAGAAACGCAGGATTATGTTTTTTTTTTTTTTTATTTTTTTTAAAAATTTTTTTTATTTAAAAAAAATTTATTTAAAAAATAAATTTATTTTTTTTAACACTAAGGTCATATATAAATACGTTGTAGTCAGCAATAATTAGGTGGAAGTCCACATTTTTTGTTTTTTTTTAAAACGTATTTATATATAATCGTCCTGAAGATGGGTGACGTTTAGTCCCCGAAACGTCGACAAAAGAAAATTAAATAATTCGGGCCGAAAAGAACTCTTGTTTTATTTCGTCTTTTTTGAAACTGTTTTACATTAATTTAGGAGAACAATATCAGTTTTTTTCGTAGAAAATAATTAGAGAAAAAGTGTTTTATTTGCTTTAGTTTACATATTTAAAAAAATATTTTAGTTCTGTCCCACAACCAATCATCATCTTTGAAAAAAATTTAAAAAAATCAGAGATTTTTTTTCGTTTTTTTTTGTAAATAGCTCCCAAATGATTTAATTTCGGTTCGGTCTTGGTCAAAATTCCACAAATAAAATATACTCTGTGTTGTTATAGCTCTGAAGATGGTCTTGGCCAATACCGAAACGTCAGCATAGAGGCCTTAAAAAACGAAAAACTCATAGCTGCTATTCTTTTCGTTATACGCTTTAATTAAGAACATAAATAGCCTATAACCATAGGCATGGCCGGCCGCACCTAGGAAAAAAGCCCGGTAGTTAGGCAGCCAAAATGGCACACGATCAATAAACTTTTTTTCTGATTAAAAAATTGAGATAATTTTTATTTTCGAAATATCTTGAAATTTAAATTTTAGATAAATTTTTATGGCTTCGTTTATTAAAAAGAGTCGTTCGGTCTATTGCCTGCTTTGAAAAATATATTTTTCACACAGCCAAGCTGCCATTTGGGCTGCCTAACTACCGGGCTTTAGTCTCAATAGATGGTCCATGTGCAGAGATAATATCTTTAATATGAAGTGCGATTCTTAGGTGCTGGCAAATTGTAATTCCTGTTGTAAGTATAAATTAAAATCTCTAAAGTATAAAAACCTTGAAAGAAATTTTAATTATTTTTTTTTTAATTAGCTGTCGCCCCTTTCAGACTAGAACCCACGCAGCTTGTCTGCGTTGCGGGCCTGTATTTTACTCCTAGGCTAATTGCCAATTAATATTTAAATAAAAAAAAAGGATTTTCCACTTACTCGTAGAAGAAAGGTCCAATTTCTTTGACATAAGGAACTTTTCCTTGAGCGACCTCTTCAGGATTTGTTAAATTAAAAACAAAAATTCGAAAATCTAACGGTTCTGAAAAATTCGACCACATCTCACGTATTTCAGAGCCCTTTCTCAGAGCCATACCCTAAAAAGAAGAAAATCAAATTATTTGGAATGTTTGAATTTTCGATTTTACTGATAAATACCTCTGAGATTTTGCTGTTAATTAGAGCAGGCATGCCCCAAAAACCCATGATGGCTGCGAGTAAAAAAATTGACACCCCCGAAACTCCGAGGACCACTTGCAGCCGAGGCATTGTCCCGGCGCTGAAAAACATCAACAATTAATATTATCAAATAGAGCTGAGTTTAATATTTCAATGAAGTCAGTGGCTGTTGGTATATGTAAAGAAAGATGAGCAGGAGCAGAAAAAATTAAAAAGCTTCCCATTATACACAATCCGAGAAAGACGATCGGGAAAACTTTATTCTTCCGTCATCAGTTTTACTTTCTCTTACCTATATATGTTAATATATAGAGAAAGTATTGGATTCATGCCAAAAATTCGATGTCGAGGTTTTGACCTTTAGAGGTCCCCTGAGACCAAAAAAGTGGTTTTCGCAACATGGTCTGAAGGTGTGTGGGTCTGTGTTCAATTTTAAGCATGAAGGAATTGAGCTATGAGGCTGAAATTTTATATTTAAGTTACAGACCCCCCGGGGGAGTGAAAATAAGCTTTTAATCAAAATCGGCCAAAGAGTACTAGTACTTTACTAATGTGCTTTTTCAGTTTTTTTTTCGATTTCCTCAAAATTCGCTCTAACGATTTTGATTGAAATTCAAAAATCAATTATTTTTTAGATTCTCTTTAAAATGTATATTCTCATTTTGTCATTGAAATCTTCTGAAGACCACTTTACTGTTGTACTCCAGAGAAAAGAGAAGAAATGGTTGCCATGGTAACAAAATATAAATATTTTGTCATACTTATAAATTGTACATCTTGAAAATCGAATGTACCGTACTGTCGGAAACTAAATACATGTCGACACAAAAAATCTGGTGTAACAAGCACAGTACACAACTTTCGATTACCGAAGGTAAGAGAAACGTCTCTTTGGATTGTAAATATTCGAAGGCTTTTTAATTTTGGCTGCTTTTGATCATTTTCCGATGAGTTTAATATTCATTGCAACTCATAAAATTTCTTTAATTTGATGTTTAATCCTCTCTAAAACCACTGGCTGGTGGAAAAAAGGCGCATACCAACAATGGCCAGTAAACACTACTAGACTAATTACAAGGACCATTTCTTTCATTGTCTTCGAATAAAGTCAAGAACACAGCTAAGCTTTGCCCTCGGGGCTTGGTGTAGAGGTTAGCGTGCTAACCTCGTATACCAAAGGTCGCGGGTTCGGACCCCAGGCAGTCCGATTTTATTTAAGCCATTTGGATACCAAATGGCTTAAATAAGAATGCCTGGACCCCAAATAAATATATATTATTAAATAACGGTTATCGTAAAAGTCTTAAATGGCCTAAGTTGCCGAAAAGACTTGTGAATGTGAGAGTGAATGAGAAAAAAGTATGTGTTAAAAAAAAAAAAAAAAAAAAAAAAAAAAACAGCTAAGCTTTAGTTTATATTTTTGTAACTTCTTTTTCCACACCTAGGGCCATTTAGACCCAGTTTCTTTTTATTTAAATTACAATAAAATTCAAAAAATATTTTTTTTATAGAGCCTTTTTTCTAACCTTTTTTGTCTTTTCGACTTCTTAGGTCATTTAGACTTTAAATACTTATATTAATTACGATATTTATTGGAGTCCAGGCATTTTTATTTATACCATTTGGAATTCAAATGATTGAATAAATTCATCGGACTGCCTGGGGTCCGAACCCACTCCCCTTGGTTTTCAGATATTTGGCAATATATCTAACCTCTCGAACACGGTGAGGGGGTTATAACTGTTACAATATTAAACTATAGTATTTAAATTTGAAACTCTACTTACATGCCATTTTTGAAATAAATATCCCCAAGGGGTCTATAATCTTTTAAATAATAAATAATGAATCTAGTCATTATAGAAAAAAAATTAAATTAAATTGAGTTTTTCATTAATATAATAATCCAATAATGCATATATTGAATTAAATTATTAACAATAAAGCATTTTTGTAAAAGTAAACAAATACAAAAGAAAGTAAACAAAAGTGAATTTAGTAATATAAAAGAGACAATAAGGGCTCATTTTTTTGAGATAGTCAATAAATAAGTCGAGGGAATAAATTCTACCAGACCCTCAGGTATTATCAGCATCTCGAGTCATATGCGTAGAGCTTGTGTATGGGGGAATTTATTTCTAGGGTTCGGCCAAAACTAGATATTCAGCCGAAACCGAATTTGGGCTTCTATTTTAGTTTCGGCCGAACCTGAAACTTGTTTAATAATGTTAAATTTCAAAAGGAATATTTTTTTTTTAACTTTTTCTTAGACATCCACTATAGACAGTTAATACGTAAGCCGAACGTAAAGGCGAGAATACACGAACTTAAGTTTCGGTAGAGCCGAAGTTTCAGATGGTTTTTGGCCGAAACCGAAACTTCGGCAGGTTCCTATTTATTTTTGACGCCTAGCACAAGATCTCTACCTCTGAGTTGAGATAAAGCTCTTAAATTAACCCAGAATGTATAAAAATTTAATTTTCGAATATATACTCGTTTAGTAATTGGTATTTAGTTATAAAAACTTGAAAATAAAATCTACATATTTTTTTGATTTATTTAAAGTATTTTAGGGCATCAGAGGCCTTTTAGTCCCCGTCTCTATTCATTTCAATTGATTAGAATATCGGACTATTTATTCTTTCAAAATATTGAATATAACAGAAAGAAATAATAAATATTTAATTTATGTATTACCAAGTGTAAAATACTTCCCATTATTTATTTAATCAAATTCAATACTCTTAAATTTTTTAATAGTAAAAACTTTAGCTTTTTTTTTTAAATTTCCACTTTTTTCTCTTTAATTTGTCCTTGATTCACCTGAATACCTATTAGTATCTCTTCTCTTTCCATTTACTCAAATGTATAATATCACACAGTAATAACCTCTATAAAAATTTAAACAAAGGAAATGACATGAATATTTTAGTGTAGATTAAGAGTCATTCAAAATGATTGGCGTTTCTTAATCAAACATTTAAAGTGAGTGGGCTCTAATTAAAAGCCCCTAGACCTAGTAAGATTTGTTAATCAAAAAAAGAAT
Source organism: Euborellia annulipes (assembly GCA_023213315.1). NCBI lineage: Eukaryota > Metazoa > Arthropoda > Insecta > Dermaptera > Anisolabididae > Euborellia > Euborellia annulipes. The sequence continues at coordinate 22,550 of JAKCPI010001571.1, read as the reverse complement.
TTTAAATTGTATTTAGTAATAAATTCTTATTTTATAAACAAATTTAAAATTTAATAAATTTAGAATGTGATTGGAAAAAGTGCTTGAAATAATTTGTTTATAGGCCTATATATTGAAGCATATAATTAATATTAGACAAATTTCAATATCGATAATCAAAAGTCAAGGGATCTGTGCTCGGGCACGACAGGCTGAGGAATTTATTTAAATCATTTGATAAATTAAATATGCCTGGATCCCTACATATCAAAGTTCGAAGGAGCTATATAATTTAAATAAATTTGGTAGAAAAAATAAGCAACGCAGCTAGTTTTTATTTCAATTTATTATCAAAAGCAGGGCCGACGTTTCGGTCACATATGGGACCATCTTCAAGGATAATGTCCGAAAATATATATCCTCGTCAAGTTATATTGGGCATACAATTGTAAATAGCTCAACCAAAGTTTTTATTATTCTCATGACATGGACAGAGAGTGAATGGTATGAGAATAATAAAAGTTTTAGGCATTAACATGATTGAGGATATATATTTTCTGACATTAACCTTGAAGATGGTCCCATATGTGACCGAAACGTCGGCCCTGCTTTTGATAATAAATTGAAATAAAAACTAGCTGCGTTGCTCATTTTTTTCTACCAAATTTATCCAAATATTCCAGGCATATTTATTTATCAAATGATTTAAATAAATCCTCACCTTCGTGACACAGATCCCTTGACTTTTGATTATCGATATTGAAATTTGTCTAATATTAATTATATGCTTCAATATACTATAAACAATTATTTCAAGCACTTTTTCCAATCACATTCTAAATTTATTCCTGATAATAAATTGAAATAAAAATTAGCTGCGTTACTCAAAAACTTGTATCGAAATTGATTCGTTCAAAGACTAAATGGCATAAGATGCTAAAAAGACTTTTTAAAAATTAATAAATAAGTGTTAATATAAATAGGGATGGGGTCTAAATGGCCTTAGAAGCCGAAAATAGTCCTTAAACAGATTATAAAAAAAAAAAAAAAAAAAAAGTGGATTCATCGAGGAATCAAACCACCCCATTTAATAAAAATGTAAAGTATTAAATTTAGGCTGTTATATAGGTTTGTATTTCAATGCAATAAATAGATGTACAAATACATTGATTTATAGTTGATGATTTTTTTAATAGCTGATTTAATATAAAATAAAATTTTTTCCAAGGGGGGAGGGGTACATATATATTTCTTAATAAGCCCGATATTTATTTTCTTTACGGAAACCTTCCCTTAGTGGGGAAATAAATACCAATGGGGGTTCATAAATATCGAAATTCGACGACACTGTACTCAAAAACTTGTATCGAAATAGATTCGTTCAAAGACTAAATGGCATAAGATGCTGAAAAGTCTTTATTAAAAATGTAAAGTAATAAATTTAGACTGTTATATAAGGATTTCGAATATATAATTTCAAGTTCAATCGATGTAATACTACAAATATTTGATTCAATTCAATATAATTCAATTTATATTTCGATTTCAAATTATTCAGAATAATATAAAAATAAATTTGATAAATGAAGTGATAAAATTTTTAGCACTATAATTTATTCATTAAAAAGATAATATGATAATTATAGATGGGTGGAATCGAAAAAAAAAAACTTGTTGTAAAGCTGGTGAGTTTCTCACCTATAAATAGGCAATTTGTAATTACTTTTTATCTCCTCTGTTTCTGTTGCATTAATGCGTTTAAATAATCCAGGTGTGACTGGTCGCACAGCACACAACTTTCTATTACGTTCGGTAATTGTCAGGTGTGTTCTGTGCTTGTCACAATAGATTTGTTATGTCGACATATCGATACTTGGAAATTCAAAGGTCGTAAAGGGCAAAATGCTACTTTTCAGGAGAGTCAAAAAATAAAAAATTTTCTCTCCTAACTTTTCTTTGCACTATTTTAGTCTTTGAAAGACACTTCTCAGAATTTCTAATCCTTTTTGACAAATTTGAACAAAGTGTTAGGTTGAAAAACACTATACTCAAATAAATTCCTATGATTTCTGAAATATCTATAAAAAATTTAATGGCATAAAATTAGATTTAGAGAGCACAATTTTAATTTTAAACTGGTAACCGTTGGCTCTAGTTGAAACATTATGCTTTAATAGGGTGAATTTAATTCTCCTATTAAAGCACAATTTTAATTAGACTGTTTTGTCAAGCTCAAAAAGCTCAACTTTTCTGTATAAATATTATAGCTCATTTTTGCTATTTTGTCCTTTAAGACCTTAATTTCCAAGTATCGATATATTTAGTTTCCGGCACCACAATGGAATTCAAGAAGTAATAGGAAAATATTTATATTTTGATACCATTGCACCCCCCCCCTATTTCTCCTATCTTAGGCTATGAAGTACAAAAGTAAAGTGTGCTTCAAACAATTTTGAGGGCAAAATGCTAATATTTATTTTAAAGAGCATCTAGAAAAAAAATGATTTATGAATTTCAATCAAAGTTCTTATAACGAATTTTGAGAAAATCGAAAAAAAACAAACAAAAAAGTACATCAGTAAAGTATTAGTACTTTTTTTTTTGTTCAAAAACTTCGTGTTACCTGCCCTAAAATAGAGGACCTCAAAACGTGTATTTTCATCAAAATCTCGACATCGTACTCATTTCAGAAAATATTAAAAACGCGATTTAAAATTATTTGGGTATTAAGAACCTCAACGAGAGGAAACCAAAGTAGACAGCGTTAAACTAGGTCATCTTTAATAAATATTATTTATTTTTTTATAATTATGATTATCAATACGATCCTAACGGAAAGGAAAAGTTTATTGAAACTCTTTCGTAAACTTTCCAGTAAATGAAGAACAATTTGTCTATTTGTCGATATCAAAGACTTAATTTAAAGAATCGTCGGAAGGCTATAAATTTTAATAAAAGACTAGATTAAGATTTAAACAAGTTTTTTGTTCTCTAAATTAAATTTTTATCCACAGGTAAATAAATAATGTTCTCTCACAAGTCAGTTAAATATATTTAAATGATTAATGAGATATTCTTTTACCTATATGTTGGAGAATAGGCTATTTAAGAAGTTATAGGATAAGTGCCAGTCAGAAAAACGTTTCAAAATTAGAATCAAAAAATGCCCGGAAAAATAAATGAATAATTAACTTAAATTTCCATTTTTGGCTTCAGAGGCCATTAGGGGGGTTTTATTATAAAATAAATATATTTTTTAATATCATTAATAGGGTCCGACCAAAACAAGATTTTCAGCCGAAACCGAATTTCGGCCTCAATCTTAGTTTCGGCCGTATTTCCTATAAAATTCGTATCATTTTATATATTTTTTAGACGTTTTTAACGAAACTTTATTTGACCCCAGGGAATTTTTCGTCCACTTGATGAAAGACTTTTTCAATGGTGGGCTAAAATACAAGATGTTGTTCTACAGCAAGTGGACGAAACATTTGTGGTCAAATAAATTTATGTTAAAACTTTTACACCAGTTAGTAGATTATGAGCATAATTGCCTGTTCCCACAATTTGGCGTGATGTTTAGGCCGTATATTTAAGTTTATAACAGAGAGAGAGAGAGAGAAAAGAGGTGAAGGGGTTAGAGGGGACCACCGCAGCTGGCGGCAAGATAGTATTTTTCATTGATTGGGGTACCCGGTAGTGGATTATGAACTTAATTGCCGGTCACCATAATTTGGCATGGTTTTAAGGCCGTATATTTAAATTTATAATAAAGAGAGAGAAAAGATGCGAAGGGGTTAAAGGGGACCACCGCAGCTGGCGGCAAGTTAGTATTTTTCATTGATTTGGGTACCAGGTAGTGGATTATGAACATAATTGCCGGTCCCCACAAATTGGAGTGGTGTTTAGGCCGTATATTTAAATTTATAATAAAGGGAGAGAAAGGAGATGAAGGGGTTAGAGGGGACCACCGAAGCTGGCGGCAAGATAGTACTTCTCAGGGGAACTATAGAGGATCCCCTCAGTTGCTGACAAGACAGTTTTTTCATTCTTTGAGGTTTTAAGTACTCGAATTTGACCATAATTTCAAATCGTCACATCATCTTAGCATGCATTCCATTGATTTCCTATGGAAATAAGAGGGGTGGGGGTAAAAAAAAAATTGGACCAAAAATTGGCCCGGCAAGATCCGGATCCTTATTCTGGGAGCTATTCTTAGCCCAAATCCATTGTCAGAATCCGGTCCTCAGATTTTGCATACTCAACTACCTCCAGCGCCTGGTCTAATATTAAAAGCAGAGTTTCCCAGACCTTTGTGACCGCGTCCCAGTACGAGGTTTTAACATTTTCCGAGATCCACCTAAACTAACAAACAATTTATTTACAAAAATGTTATTTTTTAAATTTGTTGGTTTATTTCATATACAAAAAAATTTTTTGTTTTTTAATTTTTTTTTGCGACCCGGCAAAATTTTTCTACGACCAGGTGCCGGGTCGCGACCCACACTTTGGGAAGCGCTGTATTAAAAATATTATACAAAACCAATAACAAGCTTATTTTGATTTCTTATTAATTTTAAAATTTCTTACTTTAAATTGCATTAAGCACACTATCATTAATAACAAATTAATGGTCTGTGACGTTGATAATTTGAGTTCATTCGACTTTAACTATTTTAGAAAAATAAATATTATCATAATTTATTATTTTGAATAGTAATTTGGTAGATTAATTATAATATCTTTTATCACTTGGTACAGACAAAAGACTGAGGATGCATGGGCGTACCCAGGATCAAATCTAGGGGGGGGGCATGGTCAGATCATGGAGATCATGGTCGTCCAGGGGGGGGGCAGATCATGGTCGTCCAGATTGGGACATAGCTATTTTTAATATAGAGGGGGGAAAAGCCTTCGAATTAAAGGCCTAAAAACCCTCGAGTCCTAACAAAAATAATCATTCGCCGCCGCTATCCACCAATTTTGTTTCGTTTCACCACTTTATAAACGTTTAATTTTTTTTTTTTTGCTTCTAGGGGGGGCAGCTGCCCCCCCCCCCCTGCCCCTCGCTGGGTACGCCCATGTGAGGATGGACAAATTTATATTAGTATAGATCAGGGGGCGCCGGAACGAATTTGAATCGAGGGGGGCAAAAAATTTTTTAGAAAATTAAAATACATTTAATATGATCAAATAGTATAAAACAAAAACAAATTACTATAAAATTTTAAATAAAATCACAATTTTAATAAAATTAAAATTAAAAAAAAATTTTCTAGTGATTTTATCAAAAATTTTTGGAAAAAATTTGAAAAAAATGAATTTCTTACTCTTTTAATTTTTTTTTAATTTAGAAAATTTTATTTTTCAAAAGTAAAAATATATCATTTTAAAAATAAATGAAATAAAAGAAGAAATTTTGCCCCCCCTCTGTCCCCCCTATAGGATGCCAGGGGGGGGCAATGTACCCTGCCCCCCCCCAGTTCCGGCGCCTATGGTATAGATAAGAAAATTCGGATAGGAATCAATTTTTTTATAAAAAATCTTTAATTTTAATAAAAAAATCAATGAGGGAGTTTCAAAGTTTTCTTTTATATTATTATCTCTGATTCACTCGTTTGAATTTTCTTATCAAAAGATAAATCATAAATAATTTAAAAAAATTCTTTTTCTATCTAAAAGAAAATAATTCTGATTTTTTTTTTAAATACAATTCGAATGAATTAAATTTTTAGATTTTTCCGCATTTTTCCTTTTCTAAGGACCATTTAAACATTCCAAGCTAAAGAAATTATTCTCAAATAATAGGGCATATTCCTCCTATTATTTTGAAAATGAAGCAAGTTCATTAAAAAAAAAAAAAAAAAAAAAAAAATAATTGTCGGAGAGCTGGCGACAAAAATGGGCAAGAGTTTTCTGAAGGCTAATATTTTCAGAATAGGTTGCATGGAAAGATACTCTAGAGTCAGCATTTCCAGTACCGGCGCCTTTGGCGGGAATAAGTCGGTAAAGTTGCGGGAAGATGGTTTTTCGCAAATATCTCGAAAACTATGCGGTATTCCGCAAAAATTCATCTATACAAAAATAATCGAAATTAAATTACAAACAAAAATGGTCTTGTACATAATCACGCTAAAGTGAACGGTTCGGGAGATTTAGAGGGGTAAAATTTCTGATTCATATAATGGTTGTCAAGGTAACAAGATATAAATATATTTCTCTATCTCACTGTCAGTGTCTCCTTACATATGAATTATAAATTTTACCCCGCTAAATCTCCCGAACCGTTCACTTCATCGTTATTATGTACTAAACCATTTTTGTTTGTAATTTAATTTCGATTATTTTTGTATAGATGAATTTTTGCGGAAAACCGCATAGTTTTCGAGATATTTGCGAAAAACCATCTTCCCGCAACTTTACCAGCTTATTCCACTACTTTTTACTTGTGATTACTTGTATTATATGTAATTATTACTGATTACTAGTTTTGACCCTGTGCCCTGAAAGTTGCCAAATAATAAAAATTGTTATTTAAAAAAAAATCACGATCCAATACTTTCTCTATATATTTCATATATAGGGTAAGAGAAAGTAAAAATATCGTTAGCAACTCCTAAAAAAAAATCTTAATCGTGGCGAAAGTTCGGGATTGGTGACCCGGAGCAATCAGCGAGTGGAACGTCCCCTGGTAGCCAACGGTATATTGTATCTAAAAATGTATTAAATAAAATTCATACCGCTGAATGACCTCAGCAGCCGAAAATAATTTTTTTTAAATCTTGAATTAATAATAAATAGTGTTCACCCATCATCATTTTCGTATTGTTGTAAAACAATTTATAAATTTCTTATTACAAAAATCAAAAAAGTCTAGGTAAAAATAAAAAATCAAAAAAAAGTAAAGCCTAGTGAGCCTAATGAGAATTAATTTTGGTTCTAAAGATTTTTTGAAATTGTTGTTATAATATCAAATTTTAATTAGATTTTTTTCGTTGCGGTTTGCGGTGAAGCGATGCCAAGCTGGGCGGAAATTCGGATGGATAGCCCGGAAAAACCAACGAATGTCCCCAGGTAACCATCGATATAAATCAGGGCCGAGGGGGGGCAGTGGGTGCGGCCCCGCGGCAGATATCAGGGGGCGGCATTTAAAGAAAGATTTACTAAAAAAAGATAAAATGATATTAATTTTGTATAAAAATTTTAAGGAAGAGGCGAAATTAATTTTCCCCCCTAAAAAATCTCGTAGTTCCGCCCTATATAAATGATGGTATTTAATGTGTACGCTATAATTCCCCAATAGCCTCAGCAGCCGAGAGAGAAAAAATAAAAATTTGATCTTTTTTTTATAAATCAGAACCGGGAACATCAACAGCAACTTGTTACCAAATAATTTTTTTTTTTTTTTTCAAATAATCCTACAAATTTTTGATTTTAATTCAATATTCATTCGATATTTGAATGAGAATTTTCAAAAAATTATCAAAATATGCCAGAAAAAGTGCGATAGAGATTTTATAAATTCCCTTACCTATGAGACCAAGTGAATGATGAGGGGACTTAAAGAATACTAAGTCGTCGAAGAGAGTCTCCCTCTCTCTCTTCTTCTCTTCGGACCATACACTAACACGCATACACATGGACACAAATACACGGTGCCAGGAGCCGACGCACCTTGTGACGTCACCACGCACACCGCCAGTCCACTCGCGCGCATGGATGATTGTTTCCCTCCCTCTGCAACAAACAATCTATCGATACTTGATTGACACCCACTTTATAAGCCTATTTCCACTAATTGAGATATTTTTTTTATTATTCAGAGGACGAGGACATAAATAAATTGGAGAAAATTAGAAAAATAAATAAATAAATTAGATACGTTCGAAGTAGTGGCTGTGAGATGTATAGTAAGGATTATTGTGAGCAGCCAATAAAAAAGACTCTTGCATATAGAATCTTATTTATTGGCTGCGCCTGCCCTCAATCCCATGTCCATCTATAAATTAATGAATTTGAAAAAGGGAAAAAGAGATTATTATTTTTCCATATTTATTGGAAAGTTGATTCAATGAGTGAAAAAAAAAATATTCGCAAAAATTTTGAACCCTGATGATGATAATGATGACGTATTCATTTTTTTTAAATTTTTTTATTTATATATTTTTGCATAAGCTCCGGTAACACGAGGTCGGTATTCTCGTAGCCCCAAAATGTGAACCCTGAGTGACATTAATTCCTCATCATGATATTTACAGTATAAACATAATATTTAATAAACATATATTTAAGAGTTAATTTGGCATTTTCTTAAAGAAAAAAAAAGTTAAAATTTCCAGAGTAAAAATGATCAAGAGATCCACACGTCCGCAGCAGGTCTGCATAGTGAACCTTTAGGGACACATTGGGGTATACACGCCCTCGCCAGGGACACAAAGGGATACACACGCCCACACCAGGAGCACACATTTTTCTTCTGGCCACTTTCGATCTACTGTGTGTATCCCTGGTGCGGGCGTGTGCATCCCTGTGTGTCCTTAAAGGTTCACTGTGGAGCCCTGCTGCGGGCGTGTGGATCCCTCGAACATTTTTAATCATTTTTACTCGGGTTCATTTTAACACCTCCTTATAACAAATTTCTCTTCTGAAAACCAAAAAAGCGGTAATATTTAGTCAAAAATGTTATAAAAAATTATTATAATGAAAAAAAAAAGTTTTTAAGATTTTGACGTCATATTTTTTTTAATTTGTTTAAAGTCATGTATATTTTAAAATGGAATGGCCAACAAAAAAGCTAGTCTTTTTATGAAAATTTGCATTGTGGGGATGCTGATTTTTTTTTTTTGCAAAAGTAAAATTATTTCCGAATATATACATCACAGGGGCGTATATAGAAATTTTTTTCGGGGGGGGCGCTGAACTCAAAAATTTTTCTGCGGAAAAATTTTTTTTTAAGAAACTATGTTTTTTTTCCACACGAAATTTTTTGCGGAACATTTTTTCATTTGCGCAACCAAAGTTTTCCATCCTGCGGAAAAATTTGTTGCTCTGATGTCTGTATATCCCTATATAGGTATATGTGTTTGGGAAATTTCGGGGGGGGGGAGCCCGGGCCCCCTCGCCCCCCCTTATATACGCCCCTGATACATCAGTAAAGTATTAGTACGCTTTGGGCTTTCTTTTATTCAAAAGCTTAGTTTTGCTTGTCAGGGGTGGAGAGGAGGGGATAAATTAAATATCAAATTTCAACCTCGCAGCTCTTTTCCTTTTTGTGATATTTTTCTCACTCACAAATAAACAGACTATTTTAGATGACTCAGAGAATAGAGGTAGTTAAGACAAAAAAATTGAAAGAATCTAAAACAGCAAATAGCAACGAAACAGTATTTTTTGTCTTAAAACAAAAAAAAAAAATTGATAAAATCTCAAACGCCTGGAAGATATACAACCGCGAATTAGACATTCTATTTTGGTTGCCTATATTTTAGGGTGCCAAATAAAAAGAGAAAGTAAAATTTATTTTTTCTTACAAGAGATGAAATATATTATATAAAACAATCTAGTAATCAAATAATTCTTTCTCTACGCATACTGAACTTATATTGTTAGTAGAGAAAGTAAAAAATGACAAGAATGAAACAACCTCTCCTAAATCATAATAATAAATTTAAAATATAAAGAAGAATTTGTGAATTTTTTAAATCTAATAATCTTGTAAGGAAAATAAAACAGCTGAATGCTAGATGCAGGGTCGGCTCTACTTGCAAGCACAGGATGCGTCGCATCGGGGCGCTTCCATATAAGGGCGCCATAATTTACGCAAAAAAAATTTTTGAAGGAGGCAAAAATTTCGTGTCTCCAAAAAAAAAAGGTAGGCCTAAAATAATTTTCACGGACGGGGGAAAAAATTTTCCACGGGGCGGAAAACTTTTGTTCCGCGAAAGAAAAAATTTTTGAAGGTCGGCAAAAATTTTGTTTCTTTAAAAAAAAGATTTTCCGCAGAAAGATTTTTGAGTTCAGCCCCCCCCCCCTCCGAAAAAATTTCTATATTCGCTCCTGATTGTAATTCGTCAATTCCTGTTCTGCACCGGAGCGCCAAAATCCTAGAGCCGGCCCTGGCTAGATGCTCCAGTGGCGAATTTTAGTTTATATTTGGGGGAGGAGGGGGGGGACAACAGGGGTTCGATATTTTCTTTGCCCAATCCTTAGGATGCCAAGTAAAAAAAAATTCTAGATAGATACAAAACAGTTACCGACATGCATTTTTATATTTTACTTTGAAATAGGCCTACAGTAAGAACAAAAAGACATCATTTTAAAAATATTGAAGGCATTTTTGATCACTTCCCCTGCTCACTTCTAGTCGATTGTTGTACGAAAAAAAGATCATCTACTTGAAGACTTGTGTCTAAATTTGAACTTAAACTATTGTGGTATTTTATCCGGATTCTGAAGTTTTCTTTTGGATTTTTCTTTTTGCAATAGAACAAGAGACGAGTTTATAATTTTCGTCCTTATAAAGCAGACAATAAGAAGAGCGTTTATCTATTCAATTAATCTAAAATTACTTAGCTTTATTAATTAAATGAATAATAGATCTTAGAATTGTTATATTAATTAATTAATTTATAATAGAAATATTGATGTAATATTCTAAACAAGAATATATCTTCAACTACATATCGTTTTCGATAGGCTCTCTCTTTTGGAGCAGTCGGCCTGTCAGATTACTGAGCTCAGCAATGAATTACTGTGCTCTGAGAACTGAGAGTTGAGATCAAACCGATAGTGCAATTTTCTGAGTTAGGGAGCGTACAAGTATTAGGTAACGCAATTTTTGAAGATTTTTGACCCCCCTCCTCCCTCTGAGTCATTTAGATCACGTTCCTAATTATTTCAAATGATTGGAAGTTTCAATTGAAGTAATTTTTCTTCGAATAGTAGAACGTGGCTGTAGCTGATATGTTGAATAGGAAAGAGGATGCAGCCAATGAATTGAGCCTCTATTTAGTAAAACATTCTTTATTGGAACATTTCGGATCAACCCTGCCATCTTCATTTGAATATACTCTATGAAGGCTGAAGATGGCAGAGTTGATCCCGGCCGAAATGTTCCAATAAATAATTTTTTATTACTAAATAGAGGCTCAATTAATTGGCTGCAAACTCTTCCCTATTAAACATAATTTTTCTTCTCCTAAGGAGGGATGCAAGCCTCGATCTCTACATTAGTAGCTAACTAATGCTTTACCTCCGAGCCATAGGTCAAGCGTTATTCATGTATTGATTAATATTTCTTAAAATGAACACGAATGAGGCAAATAAATGCGTTTTAGAAAATCTTCTAGCATCCCTTTAGGGAGTTGAGTTGCAGACTGCTCAATTAACTGGAGTGATTGCAGCTATGGTCTAATAATGATTTTGTGTTTACTGAGTTATGAATCCTTAGCTTAGGGAAGATTAAAATCTGAACTACTTTATCCCCTCTAGTATCAACCAAATATTTTTAGGGAAATGTGCGAGTGACCAATATATTATGGCTGGTGTATTATTCCCCGGATATTCCTTAAGTATTTCGTCTAGCGATAATTTTTCAAGGTAACATTAATTATATCATGGCCGGTAAGGGATATACATATTTAATTTCTTAAATAAATTGAAATGCAAGTTGTGATTTTGGATTTTTAACGAAAGATGTGTACTCCTCGGGCGGGTCCGAGTCAGCTGGAGGGAGTCCAGGGGGACGGAGCGGCTAGTTTTAATTAAATTCTATTAAAATTAAACATTAAGTAACTAAATAATTGAATATTTACGAAACAAAAAGAAAATTTTAAAAGCAGAAGGGACAAAAGGATTGAGAGGTGTTGTTATATAATTAAGCAATTTTGTTGACTTATCAGAAAAAAGGAAAAAAGAACGCTTTATCAGACATTCTCTCTTTTTAGAGTCCTTTTGAAGAATAATAATTGAATCACTTAACGATATTAAGTTATTGTGATTTTCTTTTTTTCTCTCTCCGTGTGTGTAAGACGTTTATAAAAGATTTCTTTTTTATTGAAATTTTTTTTTTTATTCCGATCAAATATCGACTGAAAAAAGTTGGTTGCCAGAGCAACTAAAAACTTATCGGAGATATATTTATAAATAAAAGAGATCAACTTGATAATTTATTCAATCGATCATTTAAAGAGAAGGGGAGAAAATTTTAAAAAGAATACGCCAGATACTTTTTATTATTCATGTATCCTTACTTACGTATATCATTTGTGTCTGAAACTGACAGGGTTAAGGGGGGTAAAGTTTCTTGGGAGTATACTCAGATGGGTTAAAGTTTCCTTTGTCAATAATTTTTTTTTCCCATTTGAATCTGTGTTGTCTTCATATTTAATTGCTTTATTCTCTTAGCTTTTCTCCTATTATCATTAACTTTACCAGCCCATCAAACGTAGGTTGGACAGGTAAAGTTAATGTAATCGTATAAAAAATCGAAATTTTTCTGAAGCTGCCAAAATGCGCTGAATCCATTTAAGTAGTTTTTGGAATGATGTCTGTGTGTGTGTGTGATAGTACGGATGGCTATCGGGGGACATTCCACACGCTGATTGCTCGGGGTCACCGTTTAGAGATAAAAATAAAAAATTTAAATCTTACGAAATTCAAGATTAGTAATTTAAGTCTTTCGGCATCTGAAGCCATTTAATTCAATTGATTGATATCCAATTCAATTGAAATAAATTTTTCGCCTGGGACGGGGTGCGAACCCTCGTAGCAGCTTATATTTTTTAAATTAATTTTGTTAAAACTTATATAATTATAACTTTAAGGCAGAGGCGTACCGAGGCAGTTGGGGGCCTGGGGCGGCACTAGAAGAGGGGGCCTAATATTGAATTTTTTTTTGGGGGGGGAGGGGTGCTCATCTTTAAATATCCTTCTCCATACACAAAAATATTTTTAAAATATCGTATATCCCTGAACCCCAAGGGCTCCGGGGCCTTTCAAAGAGAAATTAACATTAAATTTTGCTTTTTTTTATCTAAATTTTTCCGTTTTTACTTGAGCCCTGAGGGCCCCGGGGCCTCTCAAAGGGAAATTATCATTAAATTTTGCTTTTTTTATCTAAATTTTTCCGTTTTTACTTGAGCCCTGAGGGCCCCGGAGCCTCTCAAAGGAAAATTATCATTAAATTTTGCTTTTTTTATCTAAATTTTTCCGTTTTAACTTGAGCCCTGAGGGCCCCGGGGCCTCTCAAAGGGAAATTTTCATTAAATTTTATTTTTGTATCTAAATTTTCACTTTTTTACTTGAGCCCTGAGGGCCCCGGGGCCTCTGAAAGAGAAATTTTCATTAATTTCTTTTATAAATACATGGGGGCCTATGCCGGCTCGGGGCCTGGGGCGGACCCCCCCCCCCCCCTCGGTACGCCACTGCTTTAAGGCTATTTAAACCTTTTTAAGTCAGATTTTTTAAAAGACTAAACTTATTTGGACAATAATTAAAAATATATTCGAGAAAAATATGAAATGGCCCATAGCACAGAGATTGAGAGCTCGGATTTTGTGATAGGGGGGTTCGTTTCACATTCAGATTGATAAAAACTTTTAAAATCCAATTGGCTAAGTTTCGGGGTGGGAGATTTAAGATTTGAGGAGAAAACCTCACAATCCAATGAACTTAGTTGAGAAAATTTTTTTTTTTTTAGGCAAAACAAGAATTATCAATAAAAAATAAATAAAATTGAATCCTCTCCCCTCTCTTCTAACCTAAGAATGGATCAAAGTGAATTAGGCTAACATAATTTTAATTTTTTTCAAGAGTAGGGGGGAGGGCGCTCTCAAGAATAGATCACTGATTGGCTAATAAGAAAAACGCATCTAATTTTGGCATCACAATATTCAGATATGAGATTTCTAATTTCTATCTAAATTTTCCTAATCTTCTAAAATAGAAAAAAAAATCCTTAATAGTGAATTTGAAGGCCAATTAATAATTCGTTAGAATAATAGAGGTTAAATGTAATGACAGGTGGATATATAATTGAACTCAATTATATACTTGATGATGTTGATGACGGGGTATTAATTCTTTTTTCTCTTTAATATTTTATTAGATAGAAAAGATTTAATTGAAATTTGATAACCAAATATCGAATGGGTTGATATTGACCTTGGGCAGGTATTTATTTATTTATTTATTTAACCCTTCTTAGTAGAAATCAACGAGACTTTCTTTCAAATCAAAGGTCAAACTGCCGCCCTATTAAATGATCAAAGATCAAACAAAATTAGAGTTATAATTGTTTCAAATTAAAAACATCTTGGTTTGAAATGTTAAATTTTTTTGGAGACTCTGCAATTAGAGAAAATTATTTAATTTTTTCACTTTCGACATTTCGATAGCCAATCGCGACCTTCTTCCGGACAGTTAAATATAAATTTATTTAACTAAGTAGAGCTTTGTTTAAAAAAGATGAAATTTTCGAATAAACTTGTAAATAAGTCAGTCAATTTATCGTTTAAGATAGCAAATTTGCGAGGTATGTTTGTGCTTATAATGGGGCAAAATTGCGCCCCCTGGAGTCGAACCAGGACTTCCACGCTTTGGCGGTAAGGGTGGACTACCTTCAAAAAATAATTTCACGAAACGTTTCGGCAATGTATGTGATATTTTTTTATATAATGAGATTTTTTTTAATATATGTATTGTGATATTTTTGTATACTTTTTTTGTATTGTTCCATATTAATGGACAGCAGATCTGTTTGGGGAGTTTGAATGATTAAATAAATAAATAAATAATTTTATTGTCCTATCTTCAGTTTTTCACAATTGTTAATGTAAATGATACTGGAATTGGTCGTATGGGTACAATATAAACATATTGTACGGGCAATTTGTCCCATCTTTCTTGTGTTCAGGTATTTTTTTGGAATTTGAACCCCTGGCTACGGCTCTATCCTCTCTATAACAGTGCAGAAAAGTAATAATATATTCTGAATTTTTATAATTAATTAAACGATAGCTTTTTTTTTAGTAAAAAAATTTATTCGCCCTTTCCTTAGTAAAAAAAGAAAGAGAGTCATAGGCCAAGTAGCCTATTATTATTGATTTTCGTTTATATAACTCGTAGGTTTTTTGGCCTTTCTGATTGTATAATCATTTTATTTCCATCCTAAGCATCCCATTCTCTTGTTTAACCGGAAACATTAATGGTCTTTAAAATTTTATCAAAAAAAAAAAAAATGAATTATTTTCAAGTTTCGGCAAAATACTAAAATTTAGTCAAAAAATAAAACATAATTTAATAATTAAACCTAGATAGCCTATTGTTAAGTTTAAAATGAAAGCGTGTGTGTAGTCACAAATCTTTAGTATTTTGCGCTCACCCACTCACTCAACCCCTCTAGGTCCAGTGGCAGAGGATTTACCTCTGGAGGAGGAAAGGGGTTGGATTTTTTTACTTTTTCTCATCTATACATATATTATGTATATATAGAAAGTATTGGATTCATGTCAAAAATTCGATGTCGAGATTTTGATGTATATCCACGTTTTGAGGTCCCCTGAATCTTTCGCAACATGGTGTGTCTGTCTGTGTGTGTGTGTCTGTGAACAAAATATCTCAATGAACTAAAAGAGCTACGAGGTTGAAATTTTATATTTACATTAGGCCCCCCCCCCACCCCAAGGGTTGAAAATAAGCTTTTAAACAAAATCGGCCAAAAAGTACTAGTACTTTACTAATGCACTTTTTTAGTTGTTTTTTTCGATTTTCTCAAAATTCACTCTATCGATTTTGATTAAAATTCAAAAATCAATTATTTTTTAGATGCTCTTTAAAATGTATATTGTCATTTTGCCCTTTGTTTGAAGCACACTTTACTCCTGTACTTCATAGGAAAGATAGGAGAAATGGTTGCCATGGTAACAAAATATAAATATTTTTCTATGCTCAAATTTTACAACATGCCCTCGGGCTTGGTGTAGTTAGTAGCGCGCCTGCCTTGTATACCAAGGGTCGAGGGTTCGGATCTCAGGCAGTTCGATGATTTTATTTAAGCCATTTGTGTGAATGTGAGTGTGAATGGAAAAAAAGTGTCTGTTTAAAAAAAAAAAATTAACAACTTCAATTCTAATATATCGGGGGAAACTATATATATAAGTCGACCCAAAAGATCTGGTGTGACAAGCACAGAACACAACTTTCGATTACCGAAGGTAAGAGAAACTTGTGTGCTGTGCGGCCAGTCACACCAGATTTTTATAATTTAAGAAAAATTTCCTATTTTATCAGTTCTTTATTATTATTATTATGATAGAATTTTATTCCTTGTTATTTCACATATTAGACCTGCGTTTTCCAAACTGTGAGGCGCGCCTCCCTAGGGAGGCGCGGACTAGTCTAAGAGGAGGCGCGAATATTGGTCACCAAGATCAATTTTCTAAATGATTGCTAGTTTTATAAATCAAATTAGAAGATTCTGGGCCATTTGGATACCAAATGGCTTAAATAAAAATGGACCCTAATAGATACATTCGAGTATCGGTTAAAGTCGTTAAAAGGCCTAATTTTAAATGGGGAAAAAGTGTGAGTGTTAAAAAAAAAAGATTGGATTAGGGGTTGAAAAATTGAAAAAAATGTTTTTTAATTTATTTTAGCTAAATCGAAGCCAAATAAATAGAAAACATTCAAAAAATAGCGTTGATTATTATTTTGATTAGGGGGGGGATGAAGGGTTGATTATTTAAGAAAGGTCTTGGAATATTCCAAATCACTTGTTGACATTCTTTTCCAGCTCTAAATATAGATAGATTAGAGAAAAAGATATTTTTTTACTTTTAATAAAAAGGGAATTGTTATTTTCATTTATTTTTATTCCTATACAAACAGAGAAAGACAAGTCTCTCTCGTTCAGTCGAGTTGGTGGCCGGGCGGCAGGCGCGCCTGCTGTTTGTATTATGCATTTTATCGTTGAAAAAAATGATAGAAACAAATATATAATTTGGCTTCGAAAAAGTATTCTTTTGAATATGAAATTAAATATTTTGTATTTCACAAAAGGTAGAGGGAGAATATAAGCTGTTGAAAGGGGGAGGGGGAGTGAAGGTGTCATTGAAAAAAAATTAGTTTTTTATTTATTTATTTTTTTTTAAGCACTTTCTCATTCACACTCACACTCACACACACATTCACACAGTGTTTTCGACAACTCAGGCCATATAAGACTTTATACGATAACCGTTATTAATTAATAATATTCATATTGGGGGGTCCAGGCATTCTTATTTAAGCCATTTGGTATCCAAATCGGACCCGCGACGTTCGGTATAGCATATATTTTTGTTAATCAAATTTCCTTAATATACTTTTTTTTTTTTTTTTTTAAAAACATTCACACTTTTTCTCATTCACACTCACATTCATACAGTCTTTTCGGCAACTTAGGCCATTTAAGACTTTGACGATAACCGTTGTAGAGAATATATCTATTGTGGGGTCAGGCATTTCTATTTAAGCCATCTGGTATCCAAATGGCTTAAATAAAATCATCGGACTGCCTGGGTCCGAACCCGCGACGTTTGGTATAGGAGGTAGGCGCGCTACCTACTACGCCAAACCCGGGGGCCTTAATATACTTTTACACAGGGTTGGATTAAGGGTTGAAAATTAAAATAAAATAAAAATTAAAATAATTATTTATAAATGTATTCAAATTATTTTGAGAGTAATTTCGCGGTGAAGGCTTGCATTTCCTTAAAGGGGAGGTATGAAGACATTAACAAGGGGGTTAATGCCCCATCCCCTATAATGCATAAAGATATTAATGTTTTTTTTAATACTTTTACTAAAAAATAAGTGCATTCCGTTTGAGTTAAAATTTATATTCAATATTTAGCAAAGAGTAAAGTAGGATAGAAACATTTTAATGCCATTCTAAAATTTCTTATTACTGGGGCGGAATTAATTTTTGAAGATTTCGAAACTCTCATAACAGATAAATAATAACACAGGGTAACTTCGAATCGGGAATCCATTGAATCCCTTTCAGAATATTGTAGGATTTTTTCATTAGGTAGAAAAGTAAGATATGATTAGACTACTTAGAATTTTACTAGGCTGAGTTTCCGCATCTTTTTATATATAGAACTAATATCAATCAGTATTTGAATTTTTTATTTTCCCTTGCCTATATGTATAAGTTAATTTTATTTATTTATTTATTTGAAATTCCTATCGGGATCCCCGTTTATTTGCCCGAGGTGCTTTCGTGTACGAAGACACACACCTCAAACCCAACCGGCCTCTGGCCGTAGCCATCTACCGGCACCCCGTGAAGTTACATCATTTCCTATCTCTAACTCCTCCTCCTACTTTCTTCTCTAGCTAGTGAACTAATCCTTATTTCTGGTTCCAACCGGCTCCTTATATCCGACCTCTTCTATGCTAGGGAGGATGTCCTAGTTTGAGGAGGGACTCCCTCAGCACCGGCGTGTAGCCTACTCCTTTCGAAGAATGCATCACTGAGAGGGAACCTTCTTTACGTCCCTTCCACAGGACGGGATGTCACAGCAACTCCCTCTCCTCGTAGAGTTGCCTGAGGGCTATTGTGGTAAGATCCTATATTCCAATCCAGGGCTTGCTTGAGGATTTGTTTACATTAAATAAATATTTTTATTTAATGAAAAATCCCGCACGCCAAGGATTTGAACAGGGATCTTCTTATAGGCCTATAGAGAGAAAGTATTGGATTCATGTCAAAAATTCGATGTCGAGATTTTGATAGATATACATATATACATGTTTTGAGGTCCCCTGATTCCAAAAAGTGGTTTTCGCGACATGGTTTGTCTGTGTGTCTGTTTGGGTTCAATTTAAAACATGAAGGAATTGAGCTACGAGGTTGAAATTTTATATTTAAGTTAGGCACCTCCCTAAGGCGCGAAAATAAGATTTAAGAAAAATATTTCTCTTCAGGAATGAAAGTTAGAAAAAACGAAGCCAGAATTTTTTCTTTAACTGTTAGTGGTCATTCAAGAATGTATTTGACCAAGGCTGAAACGTAAGCTGTTAAAATATATTTTTAAAGAAAAAATTCTAGCTTCGTTTTTTCTTACTTTCATTCCTGATACAAATTCCACCAGCCATACAATACCCTTATACCAGCGTTTTCCAAACTGTGAGACGCGCCTCCCTAGCAAGGGCGGATAAAAGAGGGGGGAGTAAAAGTGTAATTACCCCCCTCCCGAGATTTGAAAAAACAAACTTTTTTTTTTGCAAAAAAATTTATTTTTAATATTTTTATATAAATTTATATTTTTTTTGTTTTGTATTATTTTATAAAATGGGGGTGGGGGGGAGGCGTCATAAGATTAATTATTTTTAAGGGAGGCGTGGTAACATAAAGTTTGGAAACCACTAATTATGTATTTCTACTGTATGAAGAAATAAAAACGACCATTTTAATTTGGTGGATAAATTTTATTTACTCGTGAGAGAATTATAATATGTGTTGATTACATTGTGTATGTTGATCAATTCTACCACCATCAAAATCTGATTCTCTCCTCTCGGGGAAGAGTTTTTAAGGATTCGTTTTGAAGGGGAGACAAAGTTAGGGGGTCTTCTTGGATAGGAGAGGGAGTTGAGTTTCATCATCTTCTTAGTCCCTTCTCATGGAAAATTTGGAAGAACTTTGATTGTTAATATATGATAGAAAGGGGATGTTTATATTTGGTATACAATGATAGTTGTTTATGCAAATTCTAAGAGAGGATGTTTGTCTGACTGATTGAGATTAGAAATGATCGATAATAAAACTAAATCTTAAAATTAAACTTAATGATATAAAATTTATATTAAAATAATATTAATAAATAATTACACTAACATCAATAATTATTTATTAATATAATTATGGTTAACAGTTGAGCAACATAATACGTCCCTCCCCTAAAAGGAATTTATCAATAACAAGATGAATTCCTTTAAATTCGCATAGAATGTGGAGAAACAGTTAACCATAGGAACAACATTAACTATTAAAAATTCGCATTCACCTATATATTATTATTCAGTTACATATAAAAGTATTAATTTGTTTAACTCTAAGTCCCTTCAAAATTATATTTTAAAAATATTCAAAATTATAAAAAATATTAATTAATTACAAGAATATTCAAAATTATATTATTAAAAGTATTAAAAAATATTCAAAATTAATTATTAATTATAAAAATATTCAAAATTATATTATTAAAAGTATTAATTTAAAAATATTCAAAATTATATTATTAAAAGTATTAAAAAATATTCAAAATTATATTATTAATTATAAAAATATTTAAAATTATATTATTAAAAGTATTAATTAATTATAAAAATATTCAAAATTATATTATTAAAAGTATTAATTAAAAATTATCAAAATTATATTATTAAAAGTATTAAATATTATTAAAATTATATAATTAATTATAAAAATATTTAAAATTATATTATTAAAAGTATTATTTAATTATAAAAATATTCAAAATTATATTATTAAAAGTATTAATTAATTATAAAAATATTCAAAATTATATTATTAAAAGTATTACCTACTTAATTATAAAAATATTCAAAAATTTTAATTAATGGTACTCAATTATCTACTTATTAAAAGGTATACATTTATAAAATTATAAAAATATTCATTAAAAGTATTAGATTATTCAATTATAAAAATATTCAAAATTATTTAATTGCTATATAATATTCATTAAAAGTATTAGATTGTAAAAAAAATTCACAATTGTTAACAATGCTTAATTGTTTGTTCATATACACCTATAAGTTCGTATTCAATTAGTTATATTTATTATTTATTATATATTTATAAAATATTTAAAATTGTTTAATATATTCATTAAAAGTAAATTCATAGGCTTTGTGCCGATATCGCTTATTTCTGGTAGCGGTATTTGCCTAGTCTCTAAAACACTATTCAGTTTGTCCCTTTCAATTATAAAATTCTCATTCGTGAGTTTATATAAGCCACCACTAAAGTATTTTATTTATTTTAGATCAATTTAAAAAGACACTATTATCACTTTTCATATTCACTATCACTTTGAAGTTGGGATTGGTAACACTTAGGGAGAAATTTGAGTGGGTACATTTTCACAATTAGTATGGTTCTTAATACTAAATTAACAATACAGTGGTTACCGGGTTGGTTCGAACTTGTACAATAGTAAATCTCGTGAATATCTATGCAATGTGTCACATGATTCATCTTAGTTTCATTTGAGAGAACGTTTTGGAATGATTCATTTAGGATAAATTGATTGGCATCGATTAAGATGTGTAGTGGTGTAAATTGAATTAGGGTTAAATTTGTTTCTTTAGAATTAGGAATCTCTAAGCGATGTCAATAATATTCATGTATTTTAATGGACCTATTAATTTTATAATTTTCTGGTATTAAATTATTTAATAGGACAACTAGGTCCGGAACTTTAAAATAAATTTAGGTTTTCTCTTTGGGGTTGATTCGAGTGTCAAGCTTTTATTTGCTTAACTCGCCTTTGGCGTCCTTATCGTTAATAAGATATGATAACTTATTCTTATCTTTTATTGACAAACAGATTAGAAATTTCTATCCTCATGCCTTTGTGTTTTCCTAATATGACTTGACTCCCTTTTTTTTTTCAACAATGTCATCTGAGTTTTCTAAGATTTTTATTTATCTTATTTTTATATATCCATATTTACTAGAGTGATTATCTTTCGAAATTAATATTCATAGCAATCCTTGAACTTTTATTAGTTTATTATATTAATTAGGATAAATTGATTAATTATAGGACCTACTCTCTAAAACTACGTACTTTATTCTGTTCGTCTTTACGCTTTTATTAATTTAATTTATCAATATTTTTAGAACTATATGAGGGACAAAAATTTATTCTTAAAAGCTTGGGCTAGCTTCTTTAACTGGTTGGGGAAGGGGGGACTTCGCTAAGTCAAAATATTTACCTATAACTTCACTAATTCTTGGTTATCTAATCTCCCTAAAATCAAGTTAGTGTTTCTCCTTTTTGTCTATGTGATGAACTATTTCTAAAGTGTGAGATCTATTACCTATGTGTCCTTTCCCTTGTTTAATAATTAACTACTTATCCTAAACCTAGTTTGATTCTTTTTTTTTCTTATTCTCTAAAGGTAAAAATTAATTTAAAAAAAAATTCTATGTGCTTATCTATAATATCCTTAACTTAAGTTTTATCTAAATTTTTAAATGTACATTTTTTTTTTTTTAAATTATTATTAGTTTCGCATATCCGTTTTCACTCTTTCTTTTTAATATTATACAGTATTTTATTAGCCTAATTAGACGACCGACGTGTGAATGTATTAAGATTTATTTTATTTGTTTAATTTAGTGACTCTATTATTATTATTTTCCTCTATTTGTTTCTTCCTCTTGTTATAAATTTTCTTTCCTTGCCACCATTTATTTAGTGACCATATTGGCAATGTCTACTTATAAGTTTCGCTCCTACTTCCCTACTTTAATATGTCATCTCGTTTTT
>JAKCPI010001569.1:0-14820 GCA_023213315.1 Euborellia annulipes | reverse complement strand
ATATATAGATTAAAAATAGCATCGAAGTTGAAAACTTTCCCCACTCTTAATTGATATTCATAGGGAAAGTTTGCAACTTTTTTTTATATTTATATTTATTTTAAATTAATTTGAATTTTGCTTCTTACTTTTGATGGTCAATCATCAAATTTTTAGTCTTCCTAAATCCTAATACAAAATTCAAAGTTAATTTAATCTATACCAATAAAATTTAAAATTTTAAACAAATAATGTAAGGTGAGATTTAAATTTATTAATTATATAATTAAATTAAATTTTAATTAGATCTCTTTTATATTCTATGAAATAAAGCATCTATTAATTATATAATTAAATTAAATTCTTACTTAGACTTTCTTTATATTCCTATGAAATAAAGAATTTGTAATCTTGAAACGTAAATTTTTTTTTTTTTTACGAATAAGAACTTCTGAACGGATTGTCCTGAAATTTGCTCCACCTCTAGAGGCTATCGTCTTAATTATATCTGAGTTTCAAAAGATTTGGTTTAGAGGAAGGAGAAAACCGTGGTTGTAGATAATAATTTCACGGCTCATTTTTACCGCTCCTGTGGTCCGATTCACTTAGTTACTTTAGGCTCACTTAGAGTACAATCTGCCAAATCTCATCCTAATCGATGAACAGTTCCAGATATAAGCAAAAATGCATCACACACACACACATTCCTGATTCAAGAGGATCTATAGATGATTTCTTCTGATGAAGAAGAAGAATGTTTTTCTTTTCTAAAATGCCTTGGTGAGGACTATTATAGATATGGCGACTATCCAAACTTTATCTAAAGTATTTTGCATTTTTTTTGAATTATGAAAAAAAGGAGGACAAAAGATTCGAAAATGAATATATTATTCGCTTTCTTTCCCTTTATTTTTGCTATCTCTGGTAATAATATGATATACAAAGAAAGGAGGGAAAATTTTTATAAAAACATTCGTTCTATTGATTTTTAATGGTTACATTAGAATGTCATTTTTGTGATGTTAGTCAGTGAAAAAATAACGCAAAGAATTCATTTTCTCAAGAGTACAGTAAATGTGTAGGATTTTCAATGAAGCAAAATAGAAGAAGAAAATAAAAATTTTTTATTTGGAGATAGAGGGTTGTAGCTTTTTGTGGGTTAAAATATTATTATTAGGATTTATAGACACATTTTTGTATTAAATATTAATATATAAATACTATCATATGCCTGCCATTCTGTAGGTGTTATTCATTGTGTTCCGATCAGTCCGCTCAGCCAGCGATATTTATGACGTCAGCGCCATCTGTCAGGCATTTATGTGAAGTTAGATTCAAATTTCTTTCCGCCATGAAAGGCGAAATGCCGTGACAGATGGCGCTGATGTTTGCCGTATATAAAAAAAGGCATGTGAATGGCATGACAGTTAGCTCACGAGTCAAGTAAGTGCACAGTGCTTGATAACGGCTGCAGAATAAGCAAATGACGTTGTGCTATATTTATATATTTTTAATAAATGGACCATTTATTTTGAAAGTGGTGTAAGTCCATTTTATTGTTTTTGAGAAATGAAAGGTTAACATATCTGTTTATTAAGAAATCTATTTATCAACCACTTTCTAATTGCATGTTAAGGAATTTTTTAAGAAATTAACCACTAGCTGAATATAATAGGAAAATGGTATACTCTAAGCATAAATTATGTGATATCTCATTTTTTAAAAAAATGGCTACAACACTTTTCGTACACAACGGTCCAAATATTTAATACAAAAAATGTGGTCTAAGTGTTGTAAATTCTTCACACTATGCCGCTAAAGAACATTTCTTCAAATGTTCTAAATCTACCGCAAGGAAATTGGGTTTCCTATTCAAAACGAAGCGTTACTTTTTCCTCCCAACAACCGACCCTATAAAGCCCAAATTCGGCCGTGTCTTGAATATTGTTCTACCTTTTATGAGGGGGGAAGGTTTGAAGACGCTCTTCCTCCTTGGAAGTTTTCACAGAGGCGTGCAATTAGACTGATAGGTGATTCTACCCTTACTGCATCTCTACAGTCACTAGACTGTTTGTGGTGAAGAGTATCTGCACTATCTTCTAGCAGGTGATTACCATCGGTCGTAATGTTCTGCCGAATTAAAATCAATTATCCCACCCAATGCAAACAGATATTCACGGAACACAGAGAGGCGATCTTCCCAGCATCTCGCTATGCTGTTCAGATCACGACTAACAGAACAAAACAATTTCATTCTTCCTTTGTCCCCATGACCTCCCGTGATTGGAACAAGCTCCCTGCGTCTATCTTCCCAAAACCTACAATCTTCAGACTTTCAAGTCTAACCTCAACAGGCATCTTCTCAGTTCCCACAGTTGAGTTTCCCCTTTATGCTTCTCCTTTTGTTTTTATTTTCTTCCTGGCTGCATGTGACTATTGGTCATTATAGGTCTTCGGACCTTATGCACCCATTCCAAAAAAAAAAAAAAAAAAAAAAAAACTAACCGATCTTAGAAAGCGTGTTGATTGGTGTGTTATGTGTAGGTTTTAAAAGAAAGATGAAAGAGTCAATCCAATGAAAACGTTACAAACTATAATACAATCGGATAAGAAAAATTCGAAGGTGTCCAGAACTTGAAAGAGTTTCAACTCTGATTCTAAAAAGTCGATTATTTTCAGTAAAAGATCGATTCTGAATAAAGTAAGAGTCGACTTTTCCATCCCTAAACTGGTATATTATCAATTCGCAACGAGGGCTACGACAAAAAAAAAAATTATTTTATTCCCTCTCCAGTCCGAAAGGAGGAGGGATGAAAAAAAGGTACTGAATATTAAAAAGGAATGAAATAGAAAAAAATCTAATGGGACTGGGGCATAACTTTCTGTTAACTTCGATAATTGAAAGTTGTGTTCTCACCAGATTTTTGGTGTTGACATATATTTATTTAGTTCAGGGCGGACCGAGTTTCAGCTCGGTCGTTTTACTTTCTATTACCTATATATATAGGCCTATAATAGTAAGGTATATACCGGTAATATATATGTATACATATATATTGCCGGTTTTTTCTCTCTCCATATACTGTATACATTATATGAGAGAGAAAAAATAGTGGATTCATGTTAAAAATTTGATGGAAATAAAATGTCGAGAAATAACACTGTACAATGAGGGACAATATTAAGTCCCACCCATGCGTTTTCTACTTGTGATTGCTTCATTGTTTTTATAAAAGAAAATGAAAATCTTTATTGGAAATTTTTTAGGTTTGAACCATGAGAGTTTCCTTTAAAAAATATACAATATTTAAAAAAAAAATTAAATAATCACAAGTAGAAAACGCATGGGTGGGACTTTATATTGTCCCTCACTGTACATATTTAAATTTTTAAAAATCGCCCGTATCGGTAATTTTACTTTGCCGACAAGATGTCCCATATTAATTTTCTGGATTAGTTGTTATATCATATTCATTATCGTACATATTGTATTTTGAATGGCAATGACCTAAAATCGCGGAATCAAGGAAAAAAAGGGGACAAAGTTATAGGACCTTCGGCACCTAGGGATGTAATCCTAGAAGGTCCTCTTTGAGAATAGACCAGTCGAAATTACGGGAATTTACCTAAACAGACCCTAGGCAGACCGACATTAGAGATTTATATAAGTATTATTTTTGGTACAGGGAGCGTACAAGTATTACGTAACGCAATTTGGGGGGGGAGGGGGAGTTGAACAACGCGTTACGTAACTGGTATTTTAGCGACTTCCTTATACTTTGCGCAACATAATTGTGACTTTTAGATAAAAATGGCCACTTGAGCGTTACGTAACGTCTAGGTGGAGGGGTCCAGAAAAATGTTACGGCGCGTTACATGGGGGAGAGGGGGGGGTCAAAAATCGGGTTACGTAATACTTGTACGCTCCCACAGAATAAAAACCAGGGGAAATAAATAATTTTCATTTGACGTTTTTTTTTTTTTTTTTTTTTTTGAAAATTATATCTATTTAAATTTCAATAATTATTTTATTTTTTTATAATGCCAGTTTTATATTAAAACCTACATACAGACAGACAGACAGACAAAAGAACATAACCTCGAATTAATGTCTTTTTTATTTCTTCTTTAAAAGAAGAAAATGAATGCATAATAATAGAAAAAAATAACAAATAACCCTGGGGGTAAATATTTCGTAATTATTTTTTTTTTTTCATCTGACCTCTTTTTCTTATTCTTTTCCATGTTTTTGTTTTATTTATATATAAAAGTCATTTCGGTACAATGAATAAATACAAAATGCTTTTAAAAACTTTGGTTCATTTGCATTTTGCCAGATGGACAAAGAAATCCCAGCTAATTATACTGGATAAGTGATAAAGTGAGAGAGAGAAAAAAGGAAATTATTACTAGGAGGAAGGAAATAAATAATGCAAAACTAGAATAATAAAAAAAAAAAAATGTCCTATCGTTAGACAGAAGGAAATTTAAATGATAATAAACAAAATGTGTTGATAAAATAAAGTAGCAGCTATCCAAAATTAAATTTTTTTTTTTAGGTTGTATTCATTCACTTCACACAACTCCATGTGACCAAAATATTTGGATGATTGTTAAATTCTTATAAAAAAAAAAATAAATAATCTATCAGGTGTCTGAACTCTGGCAGATTTTGATTTGACCGTCTCCTACAATGCCTTCAAAAAAAATTACAAGCCATATCTCCTCAACAAGTCATACGCAGCTCAAGGGCCTTTGTACCTCCAACTTTTATAAACAAAATAATTGTGAAATGGAAGAAAAAAAATATATAAATTATGTATAAATATTTCAAATGTATTTTGGAGGACATAAATAAATATTATTATTATTATTGAGTCATACTAAAATTTCTACTTAAGAAATAATACAAAATTCTTTCTCAAAAATTTATTTCTAAATTTAGTAATCTAAATATAATTAAATTTTTTTTATTAATATTTTCTGCAAATTTTGATTTAAAAAAATTTTGATATTTGTGAATACCGCTACGATTTTCGTAACGAAATTATCCCATTCGTGCACACTTGCTTGTTGCTCCTATGAAGTACAAGAGTAAAGTGGTCTTCAGAATATTTCAATGGCAAAATAAGAATATACATTGTAAAGAGTGTCTAAAAAAGAATTGATTTATGAATTTTAATCAAAATCGTTGCAGCAAATTTTGAGAAAATCGAAAAAAAACTGAAAAAGTACATCAACAAAGTACTAGTACTCTTTGTCCGATTTTGTTCAAAAGTTCCGTGTTGCGTCTCAGGGGGGTATATAACTTAAATATAAAATTACAACCTCCTAGCTCCTTTAGTTCTTGAGATATTTTGTTTTGCTTAAAGACTCTCTCTTGATATCATCTAACGAGAACAGAGACGAAGACGGTGTAATTAAAGAGGCTAGTAAGTTTTGGATCAATTGAAAAATCCATTGCCTTTCAATAATCAAATAGAAACGCGATTACCCCCCCCCCCCGTCTTTGTCAGAATTTGAATATGTTGACTTTGTTAACATTTATACACACACGCCTTGATTCTGAATCCTCTATTATTATTTTTTCATGTGATTCGATATACAGACAGACCTAGTGTCTCTTTATTTATATTTCATTTTTCTTTCTTTTAAAATCCACTTTTCTCTCTTTTAACAAATTTTTATTATGATTGTCAAAGAAGAATAGAATAGAGAAGAAATCGGTAAAGAAGTCCTCTCTTATTTCTTTTAAAGGATTCTCTGCAGGCTCTTTGAAAACCACAATTGAAATCCTTGAAAACTCTGAAGTGGGTTCTTATATATAGTATAGGTTCTGGAAAAGGTTTGACAAAAGAAGAAAAGGGGGGGGGGGGGGGGGAGGAAGATGGCGAAGCCAAAGCGCAAATCGAAATAAAAAAAATCAAGAGAGCAAATTCCAAAATCTTGGGCGCTTATTATCGTATTAAAAAAATCCCATTTTTTTATTTATCTCATGTTTGACACCAAATTATTTTGGAGGTAATCCTGGGACACCGGGGGATATGACCAGACAGTAAACAACCTCATTAAATGGACCCTGTTATGCAAATGTGTGTCAAAGGCTAAAAAATTCAAAATTGAGTTAAGCACGGAATATTGTTTCAAATGCTATAATTAATAATATTTTTTATGAAATATGTCCTAAAAAAATTTATATTTAGGGTAAAAGAATACAATTATTTTTACAATATTTCAATGCACAATTTTCATTTTGCAAAAATGATTTATGTTGTACCTAACACGTTGTTTCGTAATACTTAATTTGAAAAGGACAACTATTGTTTAGTAGTATTTAATATAAACTCAAGAAAATATTAATTTTATTTATTTCAAATTTATATATTCAATACACTATTATATTCTATTTGTTGAAATTATACAAGAAAGTATTTCATAACCTACAAAAATTTTCTCTGAATTCGTAGATGTCAAAATTTAATTTTTTGATATTATTCCTGAAAATGAAGATGAGGATCAGTGCGATTTCGAAAAGACAACAAATAAAGTTGATTTCATTATTATAACTTTGATTTACTGTTGCGTTGCTATGTTCACTTCCATTCAGAAATTAATTGATGAGAAAATTTTGTTATCACTTTGTATTTAATTTTAAAACATTAATACTATATAAAATTAATGAAGAATGGTATATGATACCCAGAATTATCTTTTTTACTTTCTCTTACCTCTATATATATGTTAATATATATAGAGAGAGAAAGTATTGGATTCATGTCAAAAATTCGATGTCGAGATTTTGAGGGATATACACGTTTTGAGGTCCCCTGAATCCAAAAAAGTGGTTTTCGCGACATGGTCTGTCTGTGTGTGTGTCTGTCTGTGTGTCTGTGAACAAAATATCTCAAGAACGAAAAGAGCTATTTTTTTTTTTAAAAACATTCACACTTTTTTCTCATTCACACTCACACTCACACACACATTCACACAGTCTTTTCGGCAACTCAGGCCATTTAAGACTTTAGACGATAACCGTTATTGATAAATATACATATAGGGGTCCAGGCATTTTTATTTAAGTCATTTGGTATCCAATTGGCTTAAATAAAATCATCGGACTGCCTGGGGTCCGAACCCGCGACGTTTGGTATACGAGGTTAGCACGCTAACCTCTACGCCATGCCCCGAGGGCCGAAAAGAGCTAGGAGGTTGAAATTTTATATTTAAGTTAGGCACCCCCATGGGACGTGACACGAAGCTTTTGAACAAAATTGGCCAAAGAGTACTAGTACTTTACTGATGCACTTTTTCAGTTTTTTTCGATTTTCTCTAAATTTGCTCCAACGATTTTTTTTTAAATTCAAAAATCAATTATTTTTTAGATGCTCTTTAAAATGTATATTCTCATTTTGCCATTGAAATCTTCTGAAGACCACTTTACTCTTGTACTCCATAGGAAAGATAGGAGAAATGGTTGCCATGGTAACAAAATATAAATATTTCGCTATACTTATAAATTTTACATCTTGAAAATCGAATATACTGTACTGTCGGAAACTAAATACATGTCGACACAAAAAATCTGGTGTGACAAGCACAGTACACAACTTTCGATTACCGAATTTTTTTTTTAAAGTGAAACTTTATTTTGATCGACACAAATTTTTTCGTTTCTCTATCAGCATGTCGCGTTACAATCCGTGACGTCAAAGGCCGTGACGCTACAAGTTATGACGTCACAAACCGTGACGACAAAAATAGGAAAGTTGAAATTTAATATATATGATGAATTATAAAAAATAATTGTGAGATTTAATTATTGAATTTTTTAAATTGATAAAATATAATTTTTAAAATAATTTAAAATGATTCAAATACTAAATAAATATTTTTCTCAGTTTTTAACATGCGCCTATTGATTTCCTATTTTCCAATTATTAAGTTAAAATTAAAAACGCGATTTTAATACCCTTAATTGAATAATTTTCTGAAAATTTTCAGTTAAACGCCTACGATCCGAAAAAAAAAGTTTCACTTGCATCGTGGTTTCATAAAACCACACAATGATTTTTTTTTATTTAAGGTCTTTTTCGGCATCTGAAGTCATTTAGACCCCGTCCCTATTTATTTCATTTGATTGGTATCCAATTCAATTGAGATAAATTCTTCGCCTAGGACGGGATGCGAACCCTTGACCTTTGGCACCAGAAGTTGATACTCTACCACTGAACCATAGCTCAAGGGCAGGACTATCTAAAAAAATTGATTTCTTCGATGAAACATCGAATGCAAGCAGTAATTCAGGCTAGAGGAGGTAATACCTCGTATTAATAAATGCTTATTTTATTAATTTCATTGTTTGATTACCCTTTTACACCTTCTCAAAGTCTCACAAACATCGTTATCTCAAACGAGAGCAATTTCCGACTTTTTTGTTCTTTTGTTGGTTATCTAATGATTTTGCGAGTCAAAGGTTAACATTTTGTGTTTTTAAAAAGCTAACTGTGTGTACTTTGATTTAATAAAAATAGCACTTGCAAAAAAAAATTAATTTTAAAAAATATTCAAGTTGGAAGTGAAAATGTCGGGGGTGTGCGATTTTTTTGCTCTCGAGTGTGCATTTATAGGCTTTCCTCGTTTGTAATAATAAATAAATCCTTTTCTTTTTTTATTAGCTAGACCAACACCATTTTTTCCTACTCTGTGTTAATTTTTTACTTTAATTTCCAAACTTTTTACTTCCATTTCCATTTTTATTTTGATATGTAAACAATGAAAAAATAGAAAGGTTAGGTTCAGGTAAGGTTAGTTTCTGCGGCAGCCATATTGGTGTTGCCAATTTATCACTAAAAATCCCTAAATTTTTGCTTCCTTCATCCTCTATGGATGGAATTCGAAAAGGATGTTTGAGATCATTTATTGGGGATTTTTTGATTGTCTATCAAGTCAATTAAGGGATTTCTTTGAGGTAAATATTGGAAATTCTTCAAATGGTTTCTTTATAATTTCAATCGATTGTTATTATTATTATTTTTTTCTTTTTCCTCCTCCCCGAGAGATGAGTTCAATATTCTTGTAAATATTCTCAAACATTGACTTCCTATGGAAAATAAAATGGCTTTATAATTCAGCCGCCTGTTTCTTTTTTATCAATTTATTGGTTTCCTATTATTTTGTATTGGAAACTTCCATCCAGAGGCTATTTTTTAGTCAAGAATAAAAAAAAAGAAAATGAAAAAATATAAAAATCTGGTGTGACTGGCGCACAGCACACAACTTTCTCTTACCTTCGGTAATCGAAAGTTGTGTTCTGTGCTTGTCACACCAGATTTTTTGTGTCGACATATATTTAGTTCCCGACAGTAGGGAACATATGAATTCAGTTGTAAAATTTATAAGTATGGGAAAATATTTATATTTTGTTACCATGGCAACCATTTCTCCTATCCTTCCCTATGAAATACAAGAGTAAAGTGGTCTTCAGAAGATTTCAATCGCAAAATCCATCAAAATCTCGACATCGAATTTTTGACATGAATCCAATACTTTCTCTATATATATATATTACATATATACATAGGTAAGAGAAAGTAAAAATTGAGTCTTGATAAATAAATTTATTATTTCAAAAATATATGAACTCAAAAAAGAATTTCGAAACTCATTAGTTCTAAATTTTCTGTATCCCAAAAATTTCATATAAGCACTGAAGATGGCGCCTGTATATGGACCGAAATATCTGCAATAAATTGAAGTTGTGAAAGAGAAGAGGCTGGTTTTATTCTCCTGCGATTCCCAGCGTTTACTTTTATTATGGTATTTGTTTGAACGTGATATTTTAAAAAACAACAAAAAAGTTTATCCAAACCTTTAAACAAGTGCAAAATTTGTCTATATGCTTAAAAAAAAAGCCTTTTAAAATCAAACAAACATGTCTATTCTCTAATAAAAAACGTTAACATCTGTAAGCAGCGTTAATTCATTTTAACACTTCCTTGCCTCAAATTTCTATTCTGTAAGCAAAAACTTTAAAGTCAAAGCGTTAACATTTAGTCAATAGTGTTAAAATCATAGTGTTATGTCTAGAGCGTGCCTTTAATATTTTAAAGCCGTGTTCAATTCATACAAATGGCGTCTTTAACCTAAAAAGTGAAGGTTATGATTTTGACAGCTTTTAAAAAAAAATCTGGTGTGACTGGCGCACAGCATAAATATCTTCGGTAATCGAAAGTTGTGTACTGTGCTTGTCACACCAGATTTTTCGTGTCGAAATATATTTAGTTCCCGATAGTACGGTCCATTTGAATTCAGATAAAAATTTATAAGTATGGGAAAATATTTATATTTTGTTATCATGGCAACCATTTCTCCTATCTTTCCTATGAAACACAAGAGTAAAGTGGTGTTCAGAAGATTTCAATCGCAAAATGAGAATATACATTTGAAAGAGCATCTAAAAAAAAATTGATTTTGAAGTTTTAAAAAAAATCGTTGGAGCGAAATTTTTAGAAGAAGCAATCGAAAAAACTGAAAAAGTACATCAGTAAAGTACTAGTACTCTTTGGCCGATCATTGGTTAAAAGCTTTATTTTTCGGTCCTGGGGTGTTTTACTTACTTTAATATAAAATTTAAACCTCAAAAATTCAATCTCACAATTCATTCTTTTAAATTCGACACACACATTAAACTCCAACTCACCCATTTGTCGCACAGCCACACACAGACAGACCATGTCGCGAAAACCGCCTTTTGGATTCAGGGACCTTCAAACGCGAAATGCTGATAGAGAAATCTCGAAATCGAATTTTTGTCGATATAAATCCAATAGTTTCACTTTAATATATTAATTTATTAATAGGTAAGAGAAAAAAAATCGTTAGAGCGAATTTTGAGAAAATCGAAAAAAAACTGAAAAACTACATCAGTAAAGTACTAGTACTCTTTGGGTGATTTTTATTAAAAAGCTTATTTCCACGCCTTAGGAGGGTGTCTAATTTAAATATAAAATTTCATCCTCCTAGCTCAATTCCTTCATGCTTAAAATTGAACACACATAGGCAAGAGAATGTAAAAAAAAAAAAAATAGGGGGGCCGTGAGATGGTACCCAAAGGGGCCGCGACTCAAAAAGTTTAACAAGCACTGAACTAAAGGTCTAAAGGGATGGATTTTATTATTTAATATATTTATGAGAAATAAGCATCTCTTTGATTGAAGACAAAATATTTTGAAATTTTATTTTTCTCAAAGGATTGAATTCTTTATAGATAAATATGCAGTCTTTTATTCCTTATAGTTAAAAAAAAGTTTCGAATAAAATTTTATAGAAGCATAAAAAGATGAAATCAATCATTGTCAATTATTTCAAATGATGGGAGAGCACCAATTTGTTTTTTCAAATTCGATCTGCGCCGAGAGTGCAGCCAGGGAGCCTCGCTTCACTCTCGTCTAGGCTTTTATTCTCGCGCACATTCGCTTTTCAAAAAATTTCTCTATCTCTCTTACTTTTCGTTGGATTTGTGGAAAAATGCAAAACTGGTCTTTTCAATCAATTATAAAGCTATAGACATTTTTTTATTTAACTACGACCACATAAAATGGGGGTTTATTTATTGCCTTTGACATCTTCAAATTTTAACTAGTCTTTCTTTTTCTAATTATTCTAATTTATTGTTTTTTAATTAAATAAACACATTTAGGCCTGGATATTGATTGAATAACATAATATATAAAATATTCAAGCAAAAAAAATCAAATTTTAGTCTCAAAACGTTCTAAAAATTATTAAAAATCGATTTTCCAAAATTTATTTTGACATATTAATTTTTACTTTCTCTTAAAATTCAAAAAACAATTATTTTTTTGATGCTGTTCTATTTTGCTTTTAAAATTGTTTGAAGACCCCCATGGGCGTAACTTGAGAATTTGGCTGGGGGCAGGCCCGCCGGTACCCCCCTTAGTTACGCCCATGGTGAGGGGGGAAGAACCCCCCTCCCCCGGGTGTTCATAATACTTTTGCCCCCACCCCCCTCAAGCAGAAATCCTGGCTAAGCTACTGATCGCAATACTTTCTCTATATATATAGAGGTAAGAGAAAGTAAAAATATAAGAAGTTATTTTATTATATAAAAAGAATTTTTTTTTTTAATTTGATCCGATATTTCCAGTTCGGGGAATCTATTTATATTATTTTTTAATTTTATTGCTTTTTTAATGGCTTCTTAGAAGGCGTGACGTCAGAGTGGATTGTCTGACAAACCGGTTCTGTGCTCCAAGCAGAGGATTTTCCCTCTCACTCGCACTCGCAGTCTTCCCTCTCTTTCTACTAGATGAATAAATAAATCAAAGGGAAAGACAATTCTCGTTCTTTAGGGAATATTATTTCTTCTATTTTTTTTGCTGTTCGTTCGATGTTGCGATAAATGATTCGTTGTTTTGAATGCCCTGTTAAATAAAAAGAGAGTTGATATTAAAATCAAGAGATTATTAAATGTAATCAGATTCTCTTCTACTATCATGGGCGTAGCCAGAGGGAGGCAGGGGGGCCATTGCCCTCCCCTGGCTGGTCCTAAAAATTAAAAAAAAAAAAAATATATATATATATTTTTCCCATTGGGAATTTTTTTAACACTACATTAATTTAATTTTTTTTTATTTAAATAAATAATTAATAATCTATGTATATATTAATTGCAAACCCCCCCCCCCCCTAACAAGAATTCTGGCTACGCCCATGTCTACTATCTATTTTTTCTTAAAATAATTAATCTTTAAATATAATAAACCTTGCATTTTAAATGTTGACTGCTTGAAATAAACTATGGTTATTTTTCAAAATTTTAATCTCATAATTGGACATTTTATACACAATATAGAATCGTAAATAAATTTATTGTTTTTATTAATGTCCGCTAGATTGCAGCACTAATCAACACCCAGTCTACTTCTTCTATCCTAGCCTTATTCCCGCTATGCGGAGTCGGCGGACCTCACTCCAGCCCTATCATGCGTTTTTCGGCCGAGAACGAATAGAACAGCCCGGCCTGTCGCACGGTCTGACGCCTGCTGAAAAAAGACACACATACAAAGGAACTGAAGGACTGCCTGCCCCATCTCAGGCAGCTTGTGGTCAACAAGATGTGTCCTCCTGGGCCGAAACGAGGGCGTGGCAAAAACAGGCAGTAAAAGAGTCTACTTTTGAATGATGAAGATAGTATATCAGTGGCGGATCCAGAGAGTTTTCTCGATGATGGGGAGGTAATTAGCTCCTTTACCCCCCCTCCTTGTATCCGCCCTTGATATAGGCCTATTTAATTTCCGATTTTCAATTCCTGGAAACTTAATTTTACTTTAGAAAATATAATATTTTTTTAATTGATTTTAACTATAAGATTATATATAACAAATTTAATTAATTAATTGTTAATATTTATATAATGATTATTACCTAATAATATTCTTCATACTTTTTAATTTTATTTTTGAATAAATTTTTATTAAAAAAATATGTTCTTTGTAATAGGGGTGAACAGGAGAATAGAATAGTAAAGGAGTGTGTTGGCGCCAAAAGAAAAAATAACCTCCTCTCTGTTTTTGATCTCCGGGTATTAATCATTGGCAATATATCATATAAATTAAAACGATATCTCGGGCTAATTAGTGCTGCGACCCTGTGGAGACTTTTAGAATTATAAGTATAATTTTTAGGGTTTCCCCAAGAGTGCAGCACAAATCAGATATTTTATTCAATTATAAAGATTTATAATATATGCCCGGAGATCCAAAAACGAGAGGTTTTTTTTTTTTTTTTTTTTTTTTTTTTTTTTTTTTTTTTTTTTTTGGCGCCAACACACTCCTTTACTATTCTATTCTCCTGTTCACTCCTCTTACAAAGACATGTTTTTTTATATAAATAATTTTATTAAAAAATATAATTAAAACGTATGAAGAATAAAAAATCTGGTGTGACTGGCGCACAGCACACAACTTTTCTTACCCTTCGGTAAGAGAAAGTTGTGCACTGTGCTGGTCACACCAGATTTTTGTGTCGAAATATATTTAGTTTTCCATAGCACCTTAGTTTCAAACTTGCATTTTAAATGTTGATTGCTTCAAATAAACTATGGTTATTTTTCAAAATTTTAATCTCATATTTGGACATTTTATACACAATATAGATTCGTAAATAAATACAAAATTTCATAAGAATTGGAAAAAAAAATTTTAAATGCGTAAAAGTTCCAAAGGGGATCCCCTTTTGAATCGAAATTAACATACAAATCCCTATAGGAAATTAACATTGCCAAATGCGAAGATAAGGTAGAAAAATTTAAAACGCGTAGAAAGAGAGAAGATAGTTTTGTGAGAGAGAGAGATATGTTTTATCCGAAAAAAAAATGGGCGTTTAAATAATAATTGATTTTTAATCTAATAAAAAGAAAAAGATTTAAATTCGGTTACCATGGCAACCATTTATTTCTCCTATCTTTCCTATGAAGCACAAGAGTAAAGTGTGCTTCAAACAATTTTGAGGGCAAAACGAGAATATACATTTGAAAGAGCATCTAAAAAATAATTGATTTTTGAATTTTAATCAAAATCGTTAGAGCGAATTTTGAGAAAATCGAAAAAACTGAAAAAGTACATCAGTAAAGTACTAGTACTTTTTGGCCGATTTTGATTAAAAAGCTTATTTTGTCCGGTCCCAGGGGGTGTTTAACTTAAATATAAAATTTCCAGCCTCCTAGCTCGAATTCCCTTCATGCTTAAAATTGAACACACACACACACACACACACACACACACACACACACACACACACACACACACACACACACACACA
>JAKCPI010001568.1:0-28362 GCA_023213315.1 Euborellia annulipes | reverse complement strand
GCTATGACAAAAAAAAATTATTTTATTCCCCTCTCCAGTCCGAAAGGAGGAGGGATGAAAAAAAGGTACTGAATATTAAAAGGAATGAAATAGAAAAAAATCTAATGGGACTGGGGCACAACTTTCTGTTAACTTCGATAATTGAAAGTTGTGTTCTCACCAGATTTTTGGTGTTGACATATATTTATTTAGTTCAGGGCGGACCGAGTTTCAGCTCGGTCGTTTTACTTTCTATTACCTATATATATAGGCCTATAATAAGGTATATACCGGTAATATATATGTATACATATATATTACCGGTTTTTTCTCTCTCATATACTGTATACATTATATGAGAGAAAAAAATAGTGGATTCATGTTAAAAATTTGATGGAAATAAAATGTCGAGAAATAACACTGTACAATGAGGGACAATATTAAGTCCCACCCATGCGTTTTCTACTTGTGATTGCTTCATTGTTTTTATAAAAGAAAATGAAAATCTTTATTGGAAATTTTTAGGTTTGAACCATGAGAGTTTCCTTTAAAAAATATACAATATTTAAAAAAAAAATTAAATAATCACAAGTAGAAAACGCATGGGTGGGACTTTATATTGTCCCTCACTGTACATATTTAAATTTTTAAAAATCGCCCGTATCGGTAATTTTACTTTGCCGACAAGATGTCCCATATTAATTTTCTGGATTAGTTGTTATATCATATTCATTATCGTACATATTGTATTTTGAATGGCAATGACCTAAAATCGCGGAATCAAGGAAAAAAAGGGGACAAAGTTATAGGACCTTCGGCACCTAGGGATGTAATCCTAGAAGGTCCTCTTTGAGAATAGACCAGTCGAAATTACGGGAATTTACCTAAACAGACCCTAGGCAGACCGACATTAGAGATTTATATAGATTATTTTTGGTACAGGGAGCGTACAAGTATTACGTAACGCAATTTGGGGGGGAGGGAGTTGAACAACGCGTTACGTAACTGGTATTTTAGCGACTTCCCTATACTTTGCGCAACATAATTGTGACTTTTAGATAAAAATGGCCACTTGAGCGTTACGTAACGTCTAGGTGGAGGGGTCCAAAAAATGTTACGGCGCGTTACATGGGGAGAGAATAAAAACCAGGGGAAATAAATAATTTTCATTTGACGTTTTTTTTTTTTTTTTTTTTTTGAAAATTATATCTATTTAAATTTCAATAATTATTTTATTTTTTTATAATGCCAGTTTTATATTAAAATCTACATACAGACAGACAGACAAAGGAACATAACCTCGAATTAATGTCCTTTTTATTTCTTCTTTAAAAGAAGAAAATGAATGCATAATAATAGAAAAAATAACAAATAACCCTAGGGGTAAATATTTCGTAATTATTTTTTTTTTTTCATCTGACCTCTTTTTCTTATTCTTTTCCATGTTTTTGTTTTATTTATATATAAAAGTCATTTCGGTACAATGAATAAATACAAAATGCTTTTAAAAACTTTGGTTCATTTGCATTTTGCCAGATGGACAAAGAAATCCCAGCTAATTATACTGGATAAGTGATAAAGTGAGAGAGAGAAAAAGGAAATTATTACTATGAGGAAGGAAATAAATAATGCAAAACTAGAATAATAAAAAAAAAATGTCCTATCGTTAGACAGAAGGAAATTTAAATGATAATAAACAAAATGTGTTGATAAAATAAAGTAGCAGCTATCCAAAATTAAATTTTTTTTTTTTTTAGGTTGTATTCATTCACTTCACACAACTCCATGTGACCAAAATATTTGAAAGATTGTTAAATTCTTATAAAAAAAATAAATAAATAATGTATCAGGTGTCTGAACTCTGGCAGATTTTGGATTTGACCGTCTCCTACAATGCCTTCAAAAAAAATTACAAGCCATATCTCCTCAACAAGTCATACGCAGCTCAAGGGCCTTTGTACCTCCAACTTTTATAAACAAAATAATTGTGAAATGGAAGAAAAAAATATATAAATTATGTATAAATATTTCAAATGTATTTTGGAGGACATAAATAAATATTATTATTATTATGTGAGTCATACTAAAATTTCTACTTAAGAAATGATACAAAATTCTTTCTCAAAAATTTATTTCTAAATTTAGTAATCTAAATATAATTAAATTTT
Source organism: Euborellia annulipes (assembly GCA_023213315.1). Classification (NCBI taxonomy): domain Eukaryota; kingdom Metazoa; phylum Arthropoda; class Insecta; order Dermaptera; family Anisolabididae; genus Euborellia; species Euborellia annulipes. Next base: position 26,215 of record JAKCPI010001568.1, on the reverse strand, counting down.
TTTTATTAATATTTTCTGCAAATTTTGATTAAAAAAAATTTTGATATTTGTGAATACCGCTACGATTTTCGTAACGAAATTATCCCATTCGTGCACACTTGCTTGTTGCTCCTATGAAGTACAAGAGTAAAGTGGTCTTCAGAATATTTCAATGGCAAAATAAGAATATACATTGTAAAGAGTGTCTAAAAAAGAATTGATTTATGAATTTTAATCAAAATCGTTGCAGCAAATTTTGAGAAAATCGAAAAAAAACTGAAAAAGTACATCAACAAAGTACTAGTACTCTTTGTCCGATTTTGTTCAAAAGTTCCGTGTTGCGTCTCAGGGGGTATATAACTTAAATATAAAATTACAACCTCCTAGCTCCTTTAGTTCTTGAGATATTTTGTTTTGCTTAAAGGCACTTGCTCTCTCTTGATATCATCTAACGAGAACAGAGACGAAGATGGTGTAATTAAAGAGGCTAGTAAGTTTTGGATCAATTGAAAAATCCATTGCCTTTCAATAATCAAATAGAAACGCGATTACCCCCCCCCCCCCCGTCTTTGTCAGAATTTGAATATGTTGACTTTGTTAACATTTATACACACACGCCTTGATTCTGAATCCTCTATTATTATTTTTTCATGTGATAATACAGACAGACCTAGTGTCTCTTTATTTATATTTCATTTTTCTTTCTTTTAAAATCCACTTTTCTCTCTTTTAACAAATTTTTATTATGATTGTCAAAGAAGAATAGAATAGAGAAGAAATCGGTAAAGAAGTCCTCTCTTATTTCTTTTAAAGGATTCTCTGCAGGCTCTTTGAAAACCACAATTGAAATCCTTGAAAACTCTGAAGTGGGTTCTTATATATAGTATAGGTTCAGGAAAAGGTTTGACAAAAGAAGAAAGGGGGGCGGGGGGGAGGAAGATGGCGAAGCCAAAGCGCAAATCGAAATAAAAAAAATCAAGAGAGCAAATTCCAAAATCTTGGGCGCTTATTATCGTATAAAAAAATCCCATTTTTTTTATTTATCTCATGTTTGACACCAAATTATTTTGGAGGTAATCCTGGGACACCGGGGGATATGACCAGACAGTAAACAACCTCATTAAATGGACCCTGTTATGCAATAGTGGGTCAAGCGTCAAAAAATTCAAAATTGAGTTAAGCACGGAATATTGTTTCAAATGCTATAATTAATAATATTTTTTATGAAATATGCCCTAAAAAAATTTATATTTAGGGTAAAAGAATACAATTATTTTTACAATATTCATCAGTGCGATTTCGAAAAGACAACAAAATAAATAATATTAAGTCAATTTCATTATAACTTTGATTTACTGTTGCCATGTTCACTTCCATTCAGGAATTAATTGATGAGAAAATTTTGTTATCACTTTGTATTTAATTTTAAAATATTAATACTATTTAAAATTAATGAAGAATGGGATATGATACCCCAGAATTATCTTCTTTTTTTTTTTTAAAGTGAAACTTTATTTTGACAAAATTTTTTCGTTTCTCTATCAGCATGTCGCGTTACAATCCGTGGCGTCAAAGGCCGTGACGCTACAAGTTATGACGTCACAAGCCGTGACTACAAAAATAGGATTATTTTTTATTATTATTATTTGAAATTCCTATCGGGATCCCCGTTTATTTACCCGAGGTGCTTTCGTGTACGAAGACACACACCTCAAACCCAACCGGCCTCTGGCCGTAGCCATCTACCGGCACCCCGTGAAGTTACATCATTTCCTGTCTCTAGCTCCTCCTCCTGCTTTCGTCTCTAGCTAGTGAACTAATCCTTATTTCTGGTTCCAACCGGCTCCTTATATCCAACCTCTTCTATGCTATGGAGGATGTCCTAGTTTGAGGAGGGACTCCCTCAGCACCGGCGTGTAGCCTACTCCTTTCGAAGAATGCATCACTGAGAGGGAATCTTCTTTACGTCCCTTCCACAGGACGGGATGTCACAGCAACTCCCTCTCCTCGTAGAGTTGCCTGAGGGCTATTGTGGAAGGATCCTATATTCCAATCCAGGGCTTGCTTGAGGATTTGTTTACATTAAATAAATATTTTTATTTAATGAAAAATCCCGCACGCTCAGGGTTTGATCAGGGATCTTTTGTAGAAGCTGACACCCTAGCTCACTACACCAGCGAGCCCCCTACTACAATAATAGGAAAGTTGAAATTTTATATATATGATGAATTATAAAAAATAATTGTGAGATTTAATTATTGAATTTTTAAATTGATAAAATATAATTTTTAAAATAATTTAAAATGATTAAAATACTAAATAAATATTTTCCTCTGTTTTTAACATGCGTCTATTGATTTCCTATTTTCCAATTATTAAGTTAAAATTAAAAACGCGATTTTAATACCCTTAATTGAATAATTTTCTGAAAATTTTCAGTTAAACGCCTACGAACCGAAAAAAAAGTTTCACTTGCATCGTTCATAAAACCACACAATGATTTTTTTTTATTTAAGGACTTTTTCGGCATCTGAGGTCATTTAGACCCCGTCCCTATTTATTTCATTTGATTGGTATCCAATTCAATTGAGATAAATTCTTCGCCTAGGACGGGATGCGAACCCTTGACCTTTGGCACCAGAAGTTGATACTCTACCACTGAACCATAGCTCAAGGGCAGGACTATCTAAAAAAAATTGATTTCTTCAATGAAACATCGAATGCAAGCAGTAATTCAGGCTAGAGGAGGTAATACCTCGTATTAATAAATGCTTATTTTATTAATTTCATTGTTTGATTACCCTTTTACACCTTCTCAAAGTCTCACAAACATCGTTATCTCAAACGAGAGCAATTTCCGACTTTTTTGTTCTTTTGTTGGTTATCTAATGATTTTGCGGGTCAAAGGTTAACGTTTTGTGTTTTTAAAAAGCTAACTGTGTGTACTTTGATTTAATAAAAATAGCACTTGCAAAAAAAAATTAATTTTAAAAAATATTCAAGTTGGAAGTGAAAATGTCGGGGGTGTGCGATTTTTTTTGCTCTCGAGTGTGCATTTATAGGCTTTCCCCGTTTGTAATAATAAATAAATCCTTTTCTTTTTTTATTAGCTAGACCAACACCATTTTTTCCTACTCTGTGTTAATTTTTTACTTTAATTTCCAAACTTTTTTACTTCCATTTCCATTTTTATTTTGATATGTAAACAATGAAAAAATAGAAAGGTTAGGTTCAGGTAAGGTTAGTTTCTGCGGCAGCCATATTGGTGTTGCCAATTTATCACTAAAAATCCCTAAATTTTTGCTTCCTTCATCCTCTATGGATGGAATTCGAAAAGGATGTTTGAGATCATTTATTGGGGATTTTTTGATTGTCTATCAAGTCAATTAAGGGATTTCTTTGAGGTAAATATTGGAAATTCTTCAAATGGTTTCTTTATAATTTCAATCGATTGTTATTATTATTATTTTTTTTCTTTTTCCTCCTCCCCGAGAGATGAGTTCAATATTCTTGTAAATATTCTCAAACATTGACTTCCTATGGAAAATAAAATGGCTTTATAATTCAGCCGCCTGTTTCTTTTTTATCAATTTATTGGTTTCCTATTATTTTGTATTGGAAACTTCCACCCAGAGGCTATTTTTTAGTCAAGAATAAAAAAAAAGAAAATGAAAAAATATAAAAATTGAGTCTTTATAAATAAATTTATTATTATAAAAATATACGAACTCTATTCAAAAAGAATTTCGAAACTCATTAGCTCTAAATTTTCTGTATCCCAAAAATTTCATATAAGCACTGAAGATGGCGCCTGTATGTGGACCGAAATATCTGCAATAAATTGAAGTTGTGAAAGAGAAGAGGCTGGTTTTATTCTCCTGAGATTCCCAGCGTTTACTTTTATTATGGTTTTTGTTTGAACCTGATATTTTAAAAAAACGACAAAAAAGTTTGTCCAAACCTTTAAACAAGTGCAAAATTTGTCTATATGCTTAAAACAAAAAAGCCTCTAAAAATCAAACAAACATGTCTATTCTCTAATAAAAAACGTTAACATCTGTAAACAGCGTTAATTCATTTTAACACTTCCTTGCCTCAAATTGCCATTCTGTAAGCAAAAACTTTAAAGCGAAAGCGTTAACATTTAGTCAATAGTGTTAAAATCATAGTGTCATGTCTAGAGCGTGCCTTTAATATTTTAAAGCCGTCGTGTTCAATTCATACAAATGGCGTCTTTAACCTAAAAAGTGAAGGTTATGATTTTGACAGCTTTTAAATAAAACTAACATGTTAACGTTACAGTTAAAATTTGGTTTAGAGAATGATGATGTTATTACTTTACTTTTTAATACCTAATTTATGATGTTAAATTTTAACGTCTGTTTTTAGAGAATAGACCTGATTATTTGGGAGTTTAGGCTTTCACAGTTGTTATCAATAGTAAAAGAATTAGATTTTCTGTTTAACTGAGGTTTATTTGTAAAAATTACAACGTTTCTCTTCTGGCCTTCTTCAGGTACAATTCAGCTAAGATCACAAAGGTTGTTACATCTGTGACAATCTCAATTGAATTAGTTGAGAAAACAAGATGGCTGCCGCTTCTCGACATGCACGCCATCTACACATGAGCGATCGCAGCGCCCCTACATACAATTTGACACGAAATTCAAATATTGTATTTTAAAAAATATTAGTATACACTCTCTAAACTGTACAAATTATTATTGACAAATTGTTTACATATACAATAATAATTTGTACAGTTTAGAAAGTGTATACTAATATTTTTTAAAAAATACAATATTTGAATTTCGTGTCAAATTGTATGTAGGGGCGCTGCGATCGCTCATGTGTAGATGGCGTGCAGGTCGAGAAGCGGCAGCCATCTTGTTTTCTCAACTAATTCAATTGAGATTGTCACAGATGTAACAACCTTTGTGATCTTAGCTGAATCGTACCTGATGAAGGCCACAGAGCCGAAACGTTGTAATTTTTACAAATAAACCTCAGTTAAACAGAAAATCTAATTCTTTTACTAAAGACCTGATTATGGTTTTTGAACGTGATATTTAAAAAAAAACAACAAAAAAGTTTATCCAAACTTCTAAATAAGTGCAAAATTTGTCTATATGCCTTTAAAAACTCTTGTAACATAGTGGGAAAATATAAAAAAGATATTCTCAACACTCATTGGTCGATTTCAAATGGATTGACTCAGTATCCACATCCGAACTTAAATACTTATAAGACAAATATGAGAGAGAAACGTTAGTTGTGTACTCACCGGGTTGCCATTGAGAAGCCACGTGACACTGGCAGGCGGCCAGGCAGGTGCCGGTGTGCAATTGGCCGAGAGGGGCTCCCCAACCGTGTACCATTCCTTGGGCAAGCTCACCTCCGGCGGTGTGGCCTGGTCCTCTGCACATAACAAAAAAAAAGAAGCAAAAAAAACATCAAAGACGTTGCCAAACTGAGATTCAAATACCCTCCCGAGCAACTTAAAATCCCTTTTTGTGTTTATTTATGCTAAGAGATGACGGTAAACTCTAACCAATCAGGAAGCTTGTCACGTTTGTCAGTAGAAATGAATAAATAAATACTCAATTAAAAATCTGGAATGACTGGTCGCACAGCACACAACTTTCTTTTACATTCAGTAATTGAAAGTCGTGTTCAGTGCTTGTCACACCCGATTTTTTGTGTCGACATGTATTTAGTTTCCAGCATGACATTTCAATTCAAGATTTATTTTTTTTAACTCACTTTTTTTCCCATTCCCACTCCCACACACATACACACAGTCTTTTGGGCAACATAGGCTTGGTATACGAGGTTAGCACGCTAACCTCTACACCAAGCCCCGAGGGCAGATGTAAAATTTATAAACGAGGAAAAATATTTATATTTTGTTACCATGGCAACCATTTTTCCTATCTTTCCTATGAAGTACAAGAGTAAAGTGTGCTTCAAACAATTTCAAGAGCAAAATGAGAATATACATTGTAATGTGCTTTGGTTAGTTTGAAAGGCTGGGAATAAGGTAAATAAAATTGAGTAATTTTGATATTAATTTACTTTAATTTTAAATAATGGGGTGCTTCGCATTTGCTGAAAGATTTTTTGATACAAATGTTTACAAGAGTTATTTATGTTTTTTACTTTTGAATCAATATGAAAAGATTACAATTTTGTTTACATAAAAATGTGCTTATCTGTTGATGATTAGTTGGTCCATGTCTGTTGACGATGATCTTGGGGGGTTATCAGTGGCGAGGGTCCAGCATCCAAGGAGAGTGTTGGGCCCGTTGGCCCCTCGTCCGGGCAAAGGGGGGTACTTCTTGATGTTAGGATCTTTTGCACCTATTTAGTGCGGAGTCAACTTTAGAAGGGAATTTTGCTGGATGATAATGCTGAATGACGAATGATCGAATGACAAGTGATTGAATGATTGACGAATGACCGAATGATTGAATGATGAATGACCACGGGCCCACAGACCCAGCGCCTTATATAGGGCACATCTCCCTTCTTCTGCATGTATGTCATCATCGATGAGTCATCAGGGGGTGAGGGATTGTCACTCAGACTTGTGCCCATATTTGGTCCGAACGAAGTGTTTTCTTTATCTTGGAGGAATGGGGAGGTTGAGATCATCGATGAGATCACAAGGGTGGGGGTTGCCTTACATCATGCCTTGTGGAAAAGGGATCGATGATCTCACACTTGGGGCTTAATTTCACAATATTAGAAAAGTTTTATTTATTGATTTTTTAAAAATCACTGATTTTAATTTATTCAAAAAGTAAATTCATTTTCCCTTACAACATTTTAAAGAATATCTAAAAAATATGTATTTATTTATTAAACATGTACATAGGGCAGGTTGCCCCTCATAGTGTACACAATTAATTTGACATAAATTGCTCAGGAACATACTTATATCATTCGACCCGCGACAATGTTGGACCGGATGGCCAAGTTTCCAATCAAAAAACGGCGCTACATATACCTCTCAGAATCTCTCACTCCCGAATGGGCGGACAACAGGGATCGGAAGGTACCGAAATTAGAGGCTCCACGGACATGTAAATGGAGGGCATTCCAAACTCTGCTGCTGGTAAATGCAAAAGAGACCCGATGTATGCCTCGGGCAGTCCAAACCAAGCGCCCTAGTATTATCTGTATCAGCCAAAAGTATCCATTTGCGAGAGTTGGGACAGAGAGCTTTCTCTCTAGAGACATTAGAGCAGAGCCTTATTTAGTTGCGTCCAACACATAAATCACATAATAAAACCTTACACATAATAAATTTTCATTATTTAATTATTTTTTTTAATTATCATTAATATCACAGCTTTAAATACCCATTAAAAGCCACCTGCTTTCTCTAAACTTTATGGTTGTTTCTCTCCCCGATAGGGTGCACTGCTAGAGTGGATACTTTTGGCTGTTACAGATAATACATTAAATTTGATTTATGAATTTTAATCAAAATCGTTAGAGCGAGTTTTGAGAAAATCAAAAAAAAAAAAAACTGAAAAAGTGAATCTAGTATTCTTTGGCCGATTTTGTTCAAAATCTTAATGTCACATGCCAGGAGAGTGCCTAACTGAAATATAAAATTTGAACCTTCTAGCTCTTTTCGTTCTTGAGATATTTTTGTTCAGTTTTGTGAAAACCACTCAAACCTCAAAACGTGTATATCCATCAAAATCTCGTCATTTGAATTTTTGAAATGAATCCAATACTTTCCGTATTACAAATTGATGTCATAAAATGGCGGGCGAATTTTTATTATTTATATGAAATGTTTATTATGAAATTTCCCTGGAAATGTCTTTTAATATCAGTGTCGGTGACTTTCCTCTTGCCCGGGGATTAACTTATGTTTTACCATCATCCCCCCCCCCTTTGCGGGAAGTACATTAAAGTCCTGTCCTCGTTTTTATTGTACTTAAGATTCGCCTTCAAACCTCCCCCTCGGCGACATTTAGTCCCCAGCTGTATTTTATAGCACCGTGTGCTGTTGATTCATGTTTGCCACCTTTTATGTTTTTAAGGGACTTGATTCAGGCACAAAATAACCCATTACACCGTATCTTTCCATCCGGCTAGTGGCGTCACTGCCGGATACTAAAACCGCGAAAAAGTTGTTTTCATTTATGTCCATTTGAGCTTTTAGAAAACCATTGGGCAAGGGAGGGTCTTTTCATATGTGTGTGTGTGTGTTGGGGCCTAAACCACCATTTTAGATGAATCAAATATTTATGACATTGGTCGTTGTAGTCGTCTATGTCAGGACTTAGGGGTAGATAGCGCAGCAACGGAATCTAAATAAGTTCCCGGCTAAGCTTTATATAGAGGGAGTGAGTGAGTGGCGTTGATAAAAAAAAAACCCTCCCAAGTTTCGTCTCCTTTGAAAATGAATCAATAATCCTTCATAAAAAAAAAAAACTGGTGGCTGTCCACGAAAGATAGCCCCCCCCCCTCGGTTACATTTTCATAATGAAATTTTAAATCAAATAGTAAAAACATTGCAAAATCTATAAATTATCATATCTCTTGATAGATAAAACATTTCGAAAGAAGGAATTTATGGGAATTTTAGAGGAAGGACTTTTATTATCAGTAAAAAAAGAAAATTTCATCAAATATTTTGGATTATTATGTATGAATTGATCTGTAAATTTTCTTATCTTATTACGTTATATTAGTGATGAATAAAAAAAAGTTACACTTCATAAAATTTAAATTAGAATTTACAAATTGTACTCTTTAATGGAATGGTGTGGTCAAAATTGCAAATGGTAGACTCAAAATACTGCTATACTATAATAAATATTTCATTTGAAAAAGTATATGACTCTTTCTCTTACCTATATATGTCTATATATATATATTCAGGGCCGGAGAAATAGGGGGGCAAGGGGGTTATATCCCCAGGACCCGGATTCTCCGAGGGGGCCCGGGCCCTTTGCGCTCCAACCTTAAAATTCTAATAATTGCCATGGTTAAAATTTCAATTAAAGCATTACTTTCTCTCTATATATTTCATATATAAGGTAAGAGAAAGTAAAAATCATTTGCTTGGTACTATGTGTAAGAACATATATTTTTTTTATTTAAGATCTTTTTCGACTTCGGAGGTCATTTAGACCCGTCTCTATTTACCATATTTCAATTTATTGATATCCAATTAAATTAAGAACAGTTGTTCAAGTCTGGTTGTTTGTTCTAGCCAGGGGCGTATTTATGGGGGGCCGAGGGGCCCGGCCCCCCCCGAAATTTTCCAAACACATATACATATATAGGGATTTACAGACATCAGCGCAACAAATTTTTCTGTAGGATGGAAAACTTTGGTTCCGCAAAGTAAAAAATGTTCCGTAAAAAATTTCGTGTGAAAAAAAATTTAATTTCTTAAAAAAAAAAATTTTCCGCAAAAAAATTTTCAGTTCGGGCCCCCCCCGAAAAAAATTTCTATATACGCCCCTGGTTCTAGCTGTAAAAACAGAAAGCATTCTTGGAATCTATAATTGACAATTTTGCATCACTCAAGGCGAGGAGAGCAATTTTATAAAAACTGTTTAGGTATCATTATTATTATTATTATTAGGTTACTGTATAAGAAATGTTAACAATTAAATAACTTTTTTAATTTAAATAAATATTATAAGCTATCTATAACTGTTTCAAAAAAATGTGCCAATAAATGTTGGCATGAAGGCCTACCTTATTAGCCTTTTACAAACTAGAAAAAACTTTTTGTTTGGAGAAGAAGTAGTATTATTATGTAGCTCCGGGGCCCTGTATATATAGATAGAAAGTATTGGATTCATGTCAAAAATTCGGTGTCGAGATTTTGATCGATATACGCGTTTTGAGGTCCCCTGAGTGGCTTTTCGCAACATGGTCTGTCTTTGAGCAAAATATCTCAAGAACGAAAAGAGCTAGGAGGTTGAAATTTAATATTTAAGTTAATTAGCCTCATGGGACGTAACTCTTAGCTTTTGAACAAATTCGTCCAAAAAGTACTAGTACTTTCTACAAGTACACTTTTAGAGTGTTTTTTTTTTTTTTTTGGCTTTTCCGAAATTGCTTTATAACATTTTTGATTAAAATTCATAAATCATTTATTTTTTGGGTGCTCTTTAAAATGTATATTGCTCTCGGACTTGGTGTAGCGTGCTGACCTTCTATACCAAGAGTCGCTGATTTGGATCCCAGCAAGGGCGGATACAAGAGGGGGTAAAGGGGGTAATTCCCCCCCTGAAATTAAAAAAAATACTTTTTTCGAAAAAAAATGTATTTTTAATGTAAAATTTTAAAAATTAATACTTAAAAATTTGATTTATATTTATATTCTAGAAACAAGTACAGAATGCGCCTTTAAATTACCGAAATTAAGAAAAAAATGTGTGCTGTGCGACCAGTCACTACAGATTACCCCCCCCCCTCCGAGAAACACCTCTGGATCCGCCACTGGATCCCAGGCACTCCGATGATTTTATTTAAGCCATTTGGATACTAAATATAATTTGGATACTTATATATTCACTAGGGGTATGACTTTTCGACTTTTTTTTTTAAAAAGATTTCCTGTATCACGACTCAATGAACTTTTGCCTATTAATGACTAAAATGACGTTTATTCCATGAAACTATTAAAAAAGGTCACGCACAAACCACTTTGAAATTTTAGGTTGACTGGTCGCAGTCTTGTATAAGCCGGTATATAAGGAAGGTGAACAAAGCGGCTAGTTGAGTTTTAATTAGCTTAATTTGCTTAATTTGGTGTCAATTATAACTTTCAGAACGCTCTAGAAAATCCCGGAGGGGGGGTAAGGTACTCTCTTGGAAGAGGTAAGCCGAAATCAAAAATATATATTTTATTTTTTTCTCATAAAGATCTATATATAATAATTGCGGTGTGTCCGTCTGTCCGTCTGTCCGTCTGTCCGTCCGTCTGTCCGTCCGTCTGTCCGTCTGTCACGCTCTGTTTGACCAACTTCCCGTTGGAATTTTGAAACGAAATTTTGCAGTCTTATAAAGGACGTTATGGAGAGTCCCGGAAAAATACTCGGGTCCCGAAATTCCTATAACTTTTTGAGTTATTAATTGATAAAGTTACGATTTCTCCCATAGGAAATGTATAGAGAAAAATTAATGTATTCTTTGCAGTTGTGTATTCTATGAAGGTAAACAAATCCTCAAGCTGGCACTGGATTGGAATACGTAGTAATAATAATTTTCTTTTCATAATTAAGAAAAGGCGAGGGTCCGCCGCAGGCCGCCCGAAGCCAGCGGCTGGGGGGGTCCAGGGGGGCGTAGCCCCTGTCCGACGCCAGGCGGTTTTTCATATTTAAGAAAGGCGAGGGTCCGCCGCAGGCGGCCCGAAGCCAGCTGGTGGGGGGGTCCAGGGGGCGTAGCCCCCTGTCTAGACGCCAGGCGGTTTTTCATATTTAAGAAAGGCGAGGGTCCGCCGCAGGCGGCCCGAGCCAGCTGGTGGGGGTCCAGGGGGCGTAGCCCCCTGTCAGACGCCAGGCGGTTTTCATATTTAAGAAAGGCGAGGGTCCGCCGCAGGCGGCCGAGCCAGCTGGTGGGGGGGGTCCAGGGGCGTAGCCCCCGCCTCTAGACGCCAGGCGGTTTCTCATATTTAAGAAAGGCGAGGGTCCGCCGCAGGCGCCCGAGCCAGCGGCTGGGGGTCCAGGGGGCGTAGCCCCCCGCCTAGACACGCCGCCCGCCGAAGGCGGCGGCGCGGCTAGTTTAATGATAAAATATATAAATTCTATTTAAAAAAGCAAATTGTACTATTTTTTTATTATTCTAAATAAAAGACTGGCGTTGATCGGCTGCAGCAAATGTTCGAAGAAAAAAGTCACCCCAAACCAAAGTGTATTAGTTGCCAGCTGGATCGCCTTCTACGTGTTGTCATGTGAGGTGAACTCCATAAGTTGACTAAATCATCAAACATCCACTACTTCTTTGTGCAGGATTTGATTAGCCATTATAATAAATTAAAAGGAGCCCTCTGCAACATTAAAAATAAAATTAAGGGAACAGGCGGCTGAAGAGACGACATGAAGTTTCTTTACCACCTCACTGGTGTCTTTCATCACTTCGCTGAGAGTAATGAAATCCCCTTCGTGAAATTTCAACAAATTCGAAATATCAGCAATGTATGCTGGACCTCTCGTGCCATTCTAGCCCTTCTTTCGTTTATACTGATGCCTGAAATCCGCAAAAGGTTGCGCAAAATTCGTCCATTCATTTCTTACTAAGGGGCTGATCATTAAATCAGCAGCCAATGCTTTCACGTTCAAGATTCTGATGAACTATCTGCAGCTCTGAATCAGCAGAGCTCAATTGCTTGAAAACCCTCTGGAAAATAGATGAATTTCCAATCCACATTGCCCGAAACAACCAACATTTTTACCCCATTTGGGGTAATTTACCCCGGTTCCCCGACCGCTGAGTTAGAGATTGGAAATGAGTGTAACTTCACGGGATGCCGGTAGATGGCTACGGCCAGAGGCCGGTTGGGTTTGAGGTGTGATTCTTCGTGCACTTGACACCTCGGGTAAATAAACGGGGATCCCGATAGGAATTTCAAATAATAATAATAATAATAATAATAATAATAATAATAATTAATTGTTAAATTTTTTAAGGATATGGAAAGGGGCGGGGTTAAAAAAAATAGCCGTGAGTTCAAGGTTTTTGGTTAAAAACTCAAAAACGACTAATCAGCTAGTTATTTATAATTTTGTTGAAACTGAATAGGGGGATGCAAAATAACTCTTTCAAATTAATCATTATCCAATCAATGCTATTGATTATTACTTAATTATGCGTCAAAAAGGGAATAATTAATTAATTCCAAAGAGAATAAAAAAATCCCCCACCTCCCCCTCTCTTCACCCGCCATTTTCAGCTTTTATTTTCTATCCATTTTTTTTTTTTTTAATTAATAAACTTAATTAGTAGATGGATTTTTATTATATCTCCCTCTCTGCTTTTGTGGCTTTTGACGATAGGGGATATAATTATTAACCTAAATCTCACGAGTGAGCCATCAATTTATTTATTTATTTGATTAATGTTATGTGATTTTTTTTTTTTTTTAATTTATTTATTAAAGTGAGAACGTTCTATTTAATTATTATTAATTTTTGTTTTTTGTTGAGAGAGCAATAATAGGTGAGTGGAGGAAATTATATATTCCGTTTTTATTGAGTGTGTTTTTTACAGTGGTGTAACTGACCTCCCGAAAGTTTTATTATTATTATTTGAAATTCCTACCGGGATCCCCGTTTATTTACCCGAGGTGCTTTCTTGCACGATGTCACACACCTCAAACTTAACCAGCCTCTGATTATTTCCTATCTCTAACTCTTCCTGTTTTCATTTTTAGTTTTAGTTATCGAGCTAATCCTCTGGTTCCACCTGGTTCCTTTTATTCAACCTTCTATGCTAGGGAGGATGTCCTAGTTTGAGGAGGGACTCCTTTCGAAGAATCCATCACAGAGAGGAAAACTTTTTTACTCCCCTTCTAGAGGACTGGATGTCACAGCAACTCCCTCTCCTCGTAGAGTTGCCTGGGGGCTATTGTACTGACAAGGAACACTTCTCAGACCTGAATCATAGATTTCGTTGATACTTACGTGATTTGAAGTCCTATATGAAACATTGAAAATCCCGCGTAAACTTGCTGCTAAGGCGCAGTCATAGGCGCAGTGGGTGTAAACATGTTTTATGACAATTTAATCCTTTGAATGCTTTGTTTGTATTTAGTTGATTAAAATGGATAAAATCAATCCTTTAAATGTTGTGAAGCTTATGTTGGATGAAACGTCATCTAACTAAATTCAATGCTTCTTCAGCTGTCAATACACAAGAAATCGAACTTAAGGACCAGCTTATAGATATAATTATATTATATTAATTAACATATTTTTTTTTTTGAGACAAAATTAGCGATTTTGTCACTTCATGTGAGGGTATATTATTGAGATAATGCTGAAAAAAATATGTTAATTAATATAATATAAATATACCTATAAGCTGGTCCTTAAGTTCGATTTCTTGTGCATTGACAGCTGAAGAAGCATTGAATTTAGTTAGATGACGTTTCATCCAACATAAGCTTCACAGCATTGAAAGGATTGATTTTAACCATTTTAATCAACTAAATACAAACAAAGCATTCAAAGAATTAAATTGACATAAAACATGTTTACACCTACTGCGCCTTTATGACTGCGCCTTAGCAGCAAGTTTACGCGGGATTTTCAATGTTTCATATAGGACTTCAAATCACGTATCAACGAAATCCATGATTCAGGTCTGAGAAATGTTTCTTGTATGGCTTAAATAAGAATGCCTGGACCCTAATATATAAAATTCATAAATAACGGTTATCGTAAATGTCTTATATGGCCTGAGCTGCCGAAAAGACAGTGTGAGTGTGAGTGTGAATGAGAAAAAGTGTGAATGTTAAAAAAAAAAAAAAAAAATGTTTCTTGTGAGATCCGATATTCCAATCCAGTGCCTGCTTGATGATTTGTTTACATTAAATAAATACTTTTATATTATTTATGAAAATCCGTCCAGTAGTTTACAATAGTGAAAATTTAATATTTTCTCTTTGAAATTAGAGATGCCTTCAGACGACGAATTTCTGATGATCATATTTGGGGAAATAATTATCAAAGAGAAAGAGGAGTGAAACCTTCCCATCTTTCCCCATTCATCCTCTGAGTCTAACCAAGGCGTATGGTACAGCTGGTAATTATAATTATAGATTGAATCGGGAGCGACTTCGGACAGGCAATTAATTCAGAATTGATGATACATTGGTACATACAAGCTCTCACAATACTACTTGTGTGTTCCTCTCCTCATGGGTCATATGTCTATATCGGTATAGCTGCTATTGATGTCTCAACAATGAAGGTCATTTCTACAAATTCAATAGATAAAATCATTTATTTTTCATTCAAATCTGAAAATAGCGAAACTTAAAAATTCAAAAAGTATCTTAAGGGCGTTCAGTATGTAGATGTTACGCATGTTTTTCCCGATAAGAGGGCGTAGTGTGTCATAAAAAGTATGCCCAAAAAATCAAGTAATTCAAAAAATTTGCCAAGAGATGTCAGAATGGTAGCTAATAATATTTGATGCATTTGGTTGATTTTCATTGGTCTTTTAACAATAAATACTTTATAAATGTTATTATATATTATGTATCTTTTATAAAAGCATATAAATATATAAATATAGGCCATATAGGGGAATACTAAGGCTGTTAGACTAGCCTGCCATCTATTGCAAGAATGCTGAACTAATTTGACAGTTGGTTTTTAAATAAATCATCTAAGCTTATTTTAAAAATTTCTTAATTAATATGTGATTAATAATAATAATAAATTCATTTTTAAATTAAAAAAAAATTAAAGATTATTGGGACAGATTGTTTTTTTGTATTTGTTGATAACAAAAAAATTAATTACGATAATTTTTTAATAAGTCATTAAAAAAATTATAGCTCGATGTCCCAATAATCTCTTATGAATTTAATTCATTAAAAAAAAAACCGCATTGAATAATTCCTTATAATAGTCTAGTTTTTTTATAAAGTACCTTTCGACAGCCACACCCCCTTAACAGAGAATCAAAAAAGCACTAATCATATGTACCAATGTACAGTCTCAAATATCCGATCTGTATTAAAATTAAAATTCTACCCGCAAAAAGACAATCTCTCATGACATGATTTATTGATTTAGTTAAGTTTTCTCAACAACTACAAAAGGACAATAAACAAAAAAAAAGTGAATAAGAAGAAGAAGAAGAAAAACAAGGAGAAGGAAATGGACATCCAGAAGTCCTCCCGAGGGATGCAAATCCTCTCTAGCTTGTTTTGTTGTTGATGTAGACACCCACCCACCCCTTGACGACATCGTTTTTCTTCGTTTAGGCCAATTGACCTTCCATCCCCAGACAATTGGACAAGCATGTTTAAATTAATTAATTCCATGAACAAAACACAAACAACGCTACAATCAGAGTGACGTCACTCGTTTTCTTAATTACTACTGTATAACAAACAGAAGGGCACAAGATTCCCTATTTGTTGTTTGAGAGCAAAATAAATAAATAAATAAATAGTTTTCCTCATTATTAAACCAATTGAAAAGTCAAAGAATAATTAATCTTTCTATTCATTATGGTTCAAATAAATGAAACAAGCGAAAAATTATTTTTTCTTTTTTGGAAAAAGGAACGTTAATTATTTATTTCAATGCTTCTTTACTTTTGTTTTTTCAACTTGAAAATAACTAAATTTTAAAGATGACCAACTATTGAAAACAACTAAATACTTTGATATTATTTTTTTAAAACCCTTTTTGGCTATTCTGGCCATTTAGGGTTTGAATTTTATTCAATACATTTATAATTCATAGTACCGATGGCTGCCGAGAGCCGTTTCACAACCTTATTGCTCGGGCTCACCAGTTCCTAGCTGTGACATCGCTTAACCGCAATGCAAAATTGACTATAAATATTCAAAAAAAAAACCAAATTGAGAAAACCTGAATGAAAATGATAATAATTTTAATAAAACAAGTATCAGGGCATTTCATCTCTTGCTAATCCTTATTTCTGGTTCCATCAAACCTCTTCTATGCTAGGGAGGATGTCCTAGTATGAGGAGGGACTCACCCAGCACCTACTCCTTTCGAAGAATGCATCACTGAGAGGGAACCTTCTTTAAGTCCCTTCTACAGGACGAGATGTCACAGCACCTCCCTCTCCACGTAGAATTGCATGGGGGCTATTGTGGTGAGATCCAATATTCCAATCCAGTGCCTGCTTGAGGATTTCTTTACATTAAAATTTAATTAAAAAAAAAACCTCAAGACCAGGATTTGAACACATGTCTTCTTTGTAGAAGCCGACATTCTAGCCCACTACACCAATGAGGCCCTCTCTACTATCAAAAAATCAACAATATTAAATTGAACTATCCATGGAAATTTAGCCCTAAGTTGCTTTCTTCCATGAAGAAATCTCGAAAAATTAATTATACTGGAACTTTTTCTTACATTTATGGATAAGATCTATCGTTAAAATTGAGGTAAAATTACCGAATGATTTTTTACGTCCTGAGGGTTTCGGAGTTGAGTGACCAAGACGATTGCATTGACTAAAGTCACAAAAATATTTAATTTTTTAATTATATTTTTGACAGAGCCCAGAGGTGGTTCGTCCCCGTTTAGAACTTCCTCAAGGACAAAAATAAGAATATTAGTCCATATCATCGAATTTCTTGCAGTATAGTTGTTCGAATGACTGTGTAATTTTAATTTTGAATTCAGTATGTGACTTGAGGCATTCAATGAGCTTGCTGACAAAGTTATGCTATTCAAAGAGTTTTTTTAACGACACTTTTAACCATAACGAGATCAATTTCGGGTCCAAAATTGTCGTATCGATCGTGCTGCTAGTTGAAATAAATTTCAATCGGAACGTACATCATTTGGCATTCAAAATAGACAATGCCTACAGCATGGGGGCTAATATGAGTGCTTAGTTGTTTGTTTTTTAATACCTAAATAATCATACAATTTTAATATAGGTACAAAAATAAACGCCTAATAAAAAAACGAGAGAGTCAATAAAAAAAAAAGGGTCAAAAGGTGTCTATTCAAATGTTAACTTTAGTTGAATGTTTATGACCTCTTAAGATTTTTATTAATATATAAAAATAAAATTACACCTTAAAAATAAATATATGCTAAAAATAAATACTTTCTTTTTTATCCATATCTTTCATTATCTGATCTGAATAATCTAATGTTTAATCTTTTCTCTTACCTAAAGGCTTATGTTATTAGAACTGTTATATCCCTTGATAAATAGAGCCACAACTCAAACTATTTTATTTTTGCTTTTTTGTTTTATTATTATTTGAAATTCCTATCAGGTATTTACCCGAGGTGCTTACGTGCTCGAAGACACACATCTCAAACCCAACCGGCCTCTGGCCGTAGCCATCTACCGGCACCCCGTGAAGTTACATTATTACCTATCTTTTACTCCTCCTGCGTTCGTTTCTAGGTAGTGAACTAATCCTTGTTTCTGGTTCCACCCAGTTCCTTTTATCCAACCTCTTCTATGCTAGGGAGGATGTCCTAGTTTGAAGAGGGACTCCTTCAGCACCGACTTCCTTCGAGGTGTAGTGTCCCACAGGCAAAAGGACGTTAGTGAAAATGAAGATCGAAAATGAGACACTAACCCTTGGGAGAATCCGCCTGTGTAAGGGAATCCGTCAAGGGTGAGTTGAAAAAGTTTAAGATAAATTTTTGACTGACATTTAAAGTTAAGGTGTTAAAAGAGAGTGAAATTTGAGGCCAACAAATATATATAGTTGGCGAGAAAAAATTGTGAATGAATTATATGAACTATGTGTTCACGAATTAATATATACTATGTAAACTATGAATAAGAAGAACTATGTAAATGAATAAACACACTCGGCCTCCGTCATCAAACTTTTGTTTTTTATTAACAAAAATTATTCCTGGCTCCGAGGGCAGCCATTCTAAATTGGCAACTGAAGTCCAGGGGGTCTCTCGTTATTCCAACGGCCCCTGGAACTTTCAGTGAGAGCTCCTCCACTCTCATCGGAGTCCGGACCTACCCGTCTGCCAACACCCTATCCACACATAACATAATAGAGGAACTGCATCACTGAGATGGATGTCACAGCAACTCCCTCTCCTCGTAGAGTTGCCTGGGGTCTATTGTGGTGGGATCCAATATTCCAATCCAGGGCTTGCTTGAGGATTTGCTTACATTAAATAAATATTTTTATTTAATGAAAAAATCCCTCAAGCCCAGGATTTGAACGCGGATCTTCTTTGTAGAAGCCGACATCCTAGCCCACTACACCAGTGAGCCCCCCTATATGCTTTTTTGTGAATTCTATATTTATTAGGAACCGACCGAATATTCGGTTTCGGTTACGGTTTCGGCCAGTTTCGGCCAAAAAGTAGCCGAAACTTTCGGCCGGCCGAAACCTGAGTCTAAAAAGATGGGATGAGTCGTCGCATGAAAAAAAAAAAAGATCAAATGATTTGCACTTGAAGGAGAAAAAATTTAGTCTCCCTAAAAAAAAGGTCAAATGATTTTCACGGGAGAGGAAAAAAATTTTTCGCAGGGCGGAAAAAATTCCAAAAAAAAAAAAAAAGCTAATATGATATGAATTTTTTTATAGGAAATACAAGTTTCGGTTTCGGTTACAGTTTCGGCCGAAACTAAGATTGAGGCCGAATATTCGGTTTCGGTTGAAAATCTTGTTTCGGTCGGACCCTAATATTTATGTTATAATGTAGAACAATCTGGTGTGACTGGTCACACAGCACACAACTTTCTCTTACTTTTGGTATTGAAAGTTGTGTTTTGAGCGAAAAAGTACATACAGTAAAGTACTAGTACTCTTTAGCAGATTTTGTTCAAAAACTTGGTCGATCATTTTCATTCATTTTTATTCGGGCTTAGAATGAGTCGAATCTCCGCTTTCTGGACCAACCGATAATTAGATTCCTTTTTTCAAACCATAATCGATTATTCAACGTTAAAAAGAAAGAAATCTTTCTTTTCCACTTTTAGCAAATAATAAATTTAATTCATGATTTCCGATAAATTTTCTGAAAAATATTATTGAATTATTGAATATGGATATTATTATTATTAAAATATTATTGAAACCTTTTCATGTTGCTAATGTAAAATCAATTCTCTCTTTCTATAACAAACCAAAGAATAAAAAGTATTGGGAATTGAATTTTTTTTTTTTAGCAAATATTTATCTTTGCTCTTAGGTTTTTGTGTTCTTTCTGTGCTTTGAGTTGTTCTTACTCCTCTCACTGGTCATCATTTTGAATTCCAATTCCAAGAATTTTTTTTTTAACCCTTTAACGCCGGAATAAATTTTTTAATCTCGGGGGCTGGGTAAGGGAGTGTGATTACCCCCTTTACCCTCCCTTGATTTAAATGATGTATCACGTATGATACTAAATATTGTTAACGGGCCTGATGATGGTACTTTCTTACTGGAATCGATAGTCCCTTACTGTATATTTTTAAATACAGAATATATATACTTGGGTATAATAGCTGAGTGTCCGTTCGTCAGTCTGTCATGCTCTATTTGACCAACATCCCCTAGGATATTTGAAACGAAATTTTGCAGTCTTCTAGAGGGCGGTATGGAGAGTCCAGGAAAAACACTCGGGTCCGAAAATTCTCAAAAGGGGAAGCTCAAAAAATTCAATATTTACCTATTAGAGAGCTTTGAGTTTTGTCTTGCCTTATGAAAAATTAGAGTCAATTAAAATTAATTTTTTTTCTCATTCACACTTACATTCACACACACTACACAGTCTTTTCGGCGATTTAGGCCATTTAAGACTTTAAACGATACTCGTATGTTTAATATATCTATTGGGGGGGGCATTCTTATTTAAGCCATTTGGTATCCAATGAAAATCATCGGACTGCCTGGGGTCCGAACCCGCGACTTTTGGTATACCAGGTTAGCAGACTAACCCCTACACCAAGCCCCGAGTGCTAAAAATATTTATTTAATGTAAACAAATCCTCAATCAGGCACTGGATCACCACAATAGCCTCCTGGCAACTCTACGAGGAGAGGGAGTTGCTGTGACATCCCGTCCTGTGGAAGGGGCGTAAAGAAGGTTCCCTCTCAGTGAGGCATTCTTCAAAAGGAGTAGGCTAGGGAGTCCCTCTTCAAACTAGGACATCCTCCCAGGCATAGAAGTTGTTGGATAAAAGGAACCGGAAATAAGGATTAGTTCACTAGCTAGAAATGAACGAAGGAGGAGGAGTTAGAGATAGAAAATAATATAACTTCTAGGAATGCCGGTAGATGGCTACGGCTAGAGGCCGGAGGAATTTCAAATAATAATAATAATTTTTACTTTCTCTTACTCTATATATGAAATATATAGAGAGAGAAAGTATTGCGATTTTTCCTTAGAGAGATCTGGGCTGGGACTCTGTCATTATATACAGTATATAGATCTCCTTTAAGATAAAAGAGTGTTATTCTTCAATAAGCCTGATATATATTTTTATTATTACTTGCCTGAAACGAGTTGACTGAAAAATTTTGGCACTTGATTAAAAAAAGGCGAGGGTCCGCCTGAGGGGAGCGGTACGGCTAGTATTATGGCATAAATAACATTTTTCTATCTGTCCTGAGCATATATTAAAGTTGTAAAAACAAGAATCAAAGATGTTCTTATCAGAGATAACAAGATAAGAGAGGATTGTTAGGGCATTAGCTGGAGATGTTCCTTAATGTGTTTCTCTCTCTCTCTCTCTCTGTTGTGTCTCTATCCCTAAATCCAGTTGGATGTCCATTAAACTATTAATTAATCCACAAACAAGGAGGTCGGTCGCTATACACCATCCATATGCATGCCAGGGAATAAGTTGTTTCCAACATTTCCGACAGATGTCTCGCTCGTATAAAAAATGACATGACAGTGAATTTCAATCTTTTTTTTTTTTACTCTCTCTATCCGACATGTATGTATGTATCAGAAATGAAATCTACTTATTTAATTTCAACAAGACTATAATATTTGAATATTAAGTAAATAATTTTATTTAATTCTTTCACATGAATTTATACATTTAAGATTGATTAATTTACAAACTTTACTTTATTCGTTTACATCTACTTTTCAATTTTTTTTTTTCTCTTTCGTCTACTGAAGCTATTTATTGAATAAATTATTTTATCAATTAAGTGTATCAACTGGGTGACGTTCCACAGACTGTTTTACTCATCTTTGGCATTGTTTCACTGAATACTTTTCAATCAATTACATTAAGAAGAAATAATAAAGAATCAATGTATACATTTTTAAGGATTTGGCTTAAATTATTCAGCTACGGTTACGGTTGAGATTTGACCAGGAAAAAAAGGCTGTAGCAAAAAGTGAACCAAAGTTCCCCCCTTTTTGAAAGACGTTGTATATATATGTTATTACTTCTTTATTTTAATTTTTTTAAATTTTATCGGACCCCAAAAAATTAATTTTTGGAAAAAGAAACAAAAAAGAGACGTTTCCAATTTTATTATTAGGGGGCTCGCTGGAGTAGCCAACTTGGATATCGGCTTCTACAAAGTAGATCCGTTTTCACATCCTGGGAGTGCGGGATTTTTTTAATAAATGAAAATATTCATTCAATGAAAACAAGGCACTGGATTGGAATATTAGATCTCGCCACTATAGCCTCTCAGGCAACTCTACGAGGAGAGGGAGTTGCTGTGACATCCCGTCCTGCAAAGAAGGTTCCCTCTCAGTGATGCATTCTTGATAAGGAGTAGGTGATGAGGGAGTTCCTCCTCAAACTAGGACATCTTTCCTAGCATAGAAGAGGTTGGATAAAAGGAACGAGAAATAAGGATTAGTTCACTAGTTAGAAACTTCACGGGGTGTCGGTGGATGGCTACGGCCAGAGGCCAGTTGTAAGGTGTGTGTCTTCGTGCACGAAAGGTGCTTTCGGCTAAATAAACGGGCATACCGGTCAAAATAAATATATAATTATTATTATTATTTCACCAATAAAAAGGTGAAACATCACCTAGAGTATCATTTAGAAATTATTTTCCAAACTAATATTGTAAATAATGAACAAAAATTTCAAGATTCATTATTATTATATCGATTAAAAGGTGGGGATGTGCGGAAATATCTTTTTTCGAGGAGGTAGGTGTAGAAAACCACTGATCTGGACTTAAAATGTAATTTTTACTTTTTTATGAAGAATCTCTTCTGTTTGTATTCAACTCATACTTTTTTTCTCTTCATTTTTTTTTTTTTTTAATTTCTATTAATATATAATTTTCTCGTTAAATAAAAAAATTGGTAAAAGAAAAACAATTTTCTTTTCGTTATGAAACCATCTTGCCCGCAAGCGAAATATAAATAATAAAGTACTATATAGATACATATAATATGTAAACTTGATGTATATTTATTTGTTTGTTTTTCATTTATTAAAATGATATTCATGAAAAATGCAAAACCAAAAAAAATGTAATTTGTTTCTTATTTGTAAAAAAAAGCACATTTATTTACTTGACTTGAAAAGTTAGCTGAACGAGTTTTTTGACGCAGGCCATTTGTAAAAATTAATTTTTTTTTTTTTAATTTTGGATCTTTTATTAATTATTAAAAGTGAAATATTGAATATATGTGTATTGTTTTGTTTTTGACATGTTTGCCTAACCATTTTTTAGAACTATCACTAAACATTATTTTTTTGACATAGGTTAGTTATTTACCTTTTATTAAAGAAATGAATTTTTTTTGTGCGGCGTCTGGGGCCATTTAATCGTCTCTATTTATTACAATCGATTGATGGCTAATTCTTGCTTGATACGTGAAGTGAAGTTTTACCCTTGAGCCACGGGTTAAGGATTATTTAATTTACAAAATTAAATAAATGATAAATGATTCAAATGATTCAAGATACGTAAGAGATTATCGACTTATTTTGCTCTAATCGTGGGTGGGGATAAGAGAGAAATAAGGACCTCCTAATGGACCCACTGGCAGACCTGATCGAAAAAAGGGATTTAAAAAAATAAATCTTAAAGATTATAAAAAATGTTTCGCTTAATCCAATAAATCTAATTAATGAATAGTATCTAGGAGCTCGCTGGTGTAGTGAGTTCTACAAAGAAGATCCCTGTTCAAATCCTTGGCGTGCGGGATTTTACATTAAATAAAAATATTTATTTAATGTAAACAAATCCTCAAGCAAGCCCTGGATTGGAATATAGGATCTCACCACAATAGCCCCCAGGCCACTCTACGAGAAGAGGGAGTTGCTGTGACATCCCGTCCTGTAGAAGGGACCTAAAGAAGGTTCCCTCTCAGTGATGCATTCTTCGAAAGGAGTAGGCTACACGCCGGTGCTGAGGGAGTCCCTCCTCAACTAGGACATCCTCCATAGCAGAGAAGAGGTTGTATAAAAAGGAGTCGGTTGGAACCAGAAATAAGGATTAGTTCACTAGCTAGAGAGAAAGCAGGATCACACCAGATTTTTTAGAATAAAATTCAATATGGTTAAAACAAAAAAAATAAATCAAAAAGTGGTGTGTGTACTTATGTACACGCGTTAGAAGTTATACTTCTTTGGATTATGAAAAAAAATTTAAAATAATAAAAATTCACAAAAGGATTAAATATAATTATTTTATTATTTGATTACTTATTACAAAAATAATAAGCTCTCTAGTAATATATTTAAATTTTATACTTACAAAATTAACCTCCAATATTTGAAAACACTCACAGTTTTTTCACAACACAAGGTAAAAAAGTATAACTTGAAAAAAAAGTAGATAAATAATAAATATAGTCATCTAAGGATTCTTGCTGTGTAGACATAATTTTACTTTAAATGAAGGAGACAGGATGTCACAGCGAACTCTTGCTGAAGGTGAGTGTATATATATATAAATTAAAAACTGTGTTTTAATCTATCAAATTTATTTTTTAGAGTATTGGTCAACCAATGTACATGAAGGTTTCAATCCTCAACGGACCATCATCAGGACCTAAAAGTGAATAAATCATAATAATTTAATTGTCATTAATATACATTTGTATCATGAACATTCGTCAATTGTTTTTTAAAAATTAATTTCTTAATGAATATCTTATCATTTATTAAAACATAGAATTCTTTTTTTATTTAATATAAAGTGTTAAAAGATGTATACTGAGTATTTTTTTGATTACATTAGACATACCTTAACTCTGATAAAATCCTATTCATATATAATTTCACTTTTTATTATTATTTTGATGAAACATACAAAAATATTTTAATTTCTTACTGACAATTATATTAACCTTCTTTTTAATATAATTTTTGTGGATGGATCTCAAAGAATTAACGTATAATTAATTAAAATATATAAGAAAGAGATTGTGCTGTGTTAATTCAACGACATTTTATAACTTAATTTGACAGGACAATTGCTACCAACTTTCAGATAAATTTTTCAAGTAATTAAAAAGTGAGGGATTTTCAAAACTTTAAGAATTATAAATAATTTTTAAACATTTCCATTGTTCTTGTTTCATGATAACAACGTTATTTCACATAATTTAATTCATATCACAGTTATATATCATACGATCGAAAATGTCTTTTTATCATAAAAGCCTTCCTAAGTTTTTTAATAACGTTGCCATATGAGAAGGATGCTTGCTCACTATCTATTTTGAAGTTGACCGTATGATTTGAATATACATTGATGTAGAAACTTTCACAGAACGTCCTTCGAATAAGATTTTCTTCCCTATACAGTATCTTCGTATCTTCAAATGAAAAATCATGTATGAAGGATATTGAATGTGAGCTCAATGCTGTACAGGGTTGAAGTTTAGCGCAGGTGTTAAAATGTTCTTTTAGGCGTGTTCGGAGATTGCGTTAAGTTTGTCCAATGTATAGTGTCTCTCTGTTACTTAAAAGGCACGTTTTGCAGGGAATAGCATATATACAGTTCATCTTATCAAACTTCTCTATTGCAGATTTGTTATTTACTAATGTTTGAAGAGGTTTTTCAACTCTGAAGGTAACATTTATATTGTGGGATTTTAGAATTCTTCTAATATTTTCTGATAATTTTGGGATGTAGTTTATGGAGCCTCTAATTATCATATCTTCATTAAGTTTGTTTTTCGGTCTTTTATCTTGTACGCAGTCTTCTATGAAGTCTTCACTGTAGCCATTTTTTATAAATTTTTCTTTGAGATCAGAAAATATTAGAAGAATTCTAAAATCCCACAATATAAATGTTACCTTCAGAGTTGAAAAACCTCTTCAAACATTAGTAAATAACAAATCTGCAATAGAGAAGTTTGATAAGATGAACTGTATATATGCTATTCCCTGCAAAACGTGCCTTTTAAGTAACTTTCACAGAACGTCCTTCGAATAAGATTTTCTTCCCTATACAGTATCTTCGTATCTTCAAATGAAAAATCATGTATGAAGGATATTGAATGTGAGCTCAATGCTGTACAGGGTTGAAGTTTAGCGCAGGTGTTAAAATGTTCTTTTAGGCGTGTTCGGAGATTGCGTTAAGTTTGTCCAATGTATGTGTCTCTCTGTT
>JAKCPI010001567.1:0-50128 GCA_023213315.1 Euborellia annulipes | reverse complement strand
GTAGAAAAATAATACTTACATATACCGATTCAGTATAAAAAACTGGTCCAGGGAAAAATACGGTTTTGGTTGCTTGCACTTCCCGAATTTTTAAATATTTAACATTATTTAATTTTACATTTGGGTCGTTCCACGTCAGTTCAACCAGGCCATTTCACCCAAAATCTCAGATTTTTATGAAACTTGGTATGTTTGTTCTATGTATAGAGATGAGTAACAGCACCAAATTTCGATTTTCTATCTCACTTAGTTTTCGAGTTATGGCACTTTAAAGTTTTGATTTTTTCACCTTCCGCGGCTTGAATAATGCCAAACAAAATGTGACATGGAAGAGAAAATAATTTCTCATTTATTTATTTGACCACCAACCAATTTTTATGGTAGGTTATTTAAACAATAAGGAATTAGAAAAAAAATATATCACGAATCTAAGTTAATCCTAAAATATAAAAAAAAATTCATATTGTTGATTTTTTTTTAGTTTTGAAAACGCAAACATGGTTTAGCGCTAAAGCCGATATCTCTAAAAGGGAATGAGATTTTCAAGAAATTTTTTTTCTAAATAATCTGCATGAAATGGGCTTTAGTAAAATAAAAATTTTGTGTATTTTGTTCCCTCTATTTCTTAAGTCCATTGCAATTTCAATATATAGTTTCACATGTTAAAAAGGTTTCAAGGGCAAAATGAGAATATACATTTTAAAGAGCATCTAAAAAATAATTGATTTATGAATTTTAATAAAAATCGTTGGAGCGAATTTTGAGAAAATTGAAAAAAACTGAAAAAAGTACATCAGTAAAGTACTAGTACTTTTTGACCGATTTTGTTCAAAAGCTTATTTTGAGTGTCCGAAACGGTGCCTAACTTAAATATAAAATTTCAACCTCCTAGCTCAATCCTTTTATGCTTTCATTTAAACAATGTGTTTTCGTCTGTGTTCAGTAATAAGCAGACACACACACAGAGTTCATTTGAAATCATGAAAGAATTGAGCTAGGAGGTAATTTGAATAAATAAATATTTTTTTTATTAATGAATATTTTTTTATTTTCCTTCTCTATGAAAAAGAGGATAGTGATAGTTCGCGTGGAGGAAAGAAAGATTTATCAAAATCTACCGTAGCATTCACCAAACATGAAAATCAGTACAGGTCTAATCACTTAAAAAAATTTTTTTTCATAATTTAGTTGTGGGGGGCGCCAAAAATGACCTGGCACGGAGGCGACAACTTACCCAGGAACGGCCCTGATTTGAGCTTATCTTCAAAAAATCATTTCTTACTATTTAATATTTATATACGGTACGAAAGGAGAAAAAAAAATTGCAATTTTCAAATTAGACTCTAATTAATGCAGGATTTATAGAAATCGATATAAAAGATAACATTACGCCACTTATCGAATTGACCTCACGAGATAAAAACTTGGCAGACTTGACTATCTTCCATTGTGTAATGTGTGTCAATCAGGTTGTTTTGCAACGATCGAATTAGGGAATTATCATAAAGGGGTCATGTCGATTGAGAAAGCAGAGTGAGGGAGAACTTCCCTAACTTAATTTATGCCTTCCTACTACTATACCTGTATCTGTCTGTGTCCTTTATACAGAAAGCAAATTAATTGTTAATTTCTAGTGATCATTTGGCTTTGATATATTTTCAGGAAGCAAAAAGTAAAGCGAATATTATTTTTTCTTCTCTTTTTATTTCCTGAAAAATCAACTCCTAAAGCAAGTCCGTTAGAGTCCGGTAAAAGGATTTCGAGGAAGGGGGTAGGCTAAATATTTTGGAAAATGGAAGGGATTATTATAATTTTGTTCAATGAAATCTATTTAAAGAATGAAAAAACATTAGGAGTGAAAATGAAACCATTTCGGGGAGGGGCTATGTGCCTGTTCAAAACTTCGGAAATATTTTTTTTTTATTATCATTTTCAAAATTTCCTTGTTTAGAATATAAATTTGAAGGGCATTTTGTAGATCACGAGTTCAATTCTCGCTAAGATTTTCTTTTTTCGCAACATTAGACCATTTTTTTCCTAATTAAGAAGTTATATTTTTGACCCAGACAAGAGTAGTTTTAGACTTCAGAGGATCATATCCCCTCATCTCCAACAAGCACCATAAAAAACATGAAAAAAAAAAAATTACCAAAGAATTAGATAATTTACTCTCAATCTAATAGAGAATGAATTCAAATCAATGAAAAAAAAAATTATTTGTCTCCCCCTATAAACAACATATTCTTCTAAGCTATTGCTGGTGCTATTATGCCTATGAGAGCGAAAAGAGATGAAGTCATTTTAAAAGAAAGTTTAAATGAAAGTGAAGTATAATTGCAGAGACTTATATTTCTTACGATATTTACTGATCTCTCTCCTTAATTTATTCGAGAGCGAGATTATTTATATCGGATATTGGAAGGTGGCATGTCGACGACAGTAAAATTGATTCAAATCAACCTTAATATTTACGTAAATAAAAAATCCCTATGAAACATAAATAAAAAATCTGGTGTGACAGAACACAACTTTCTCTTACCTTCGGTAATCGGAAGTTGTGTTCTGTGCTTGCCACACCAGATTTTTTTTTGTGTCGAGATAAATCGAAAAACTGAACAAGTACGTCACTAAAGATCTAGTAGCTACTTTTTGGCCGATTTTGTTCAAAAGCTTATTTTCTCCTTTTGGGGGAGGGGGGGGGGAAGGGGTACCTAACTCAAATATAAAAATTCAACCTCCAAGCTCTTTTAGTTATATAAGAGAAAGTAAAAATTAAATAAATAATATTAAAAAATAAAAATCGCTTAGCGAGCACCTCTCATAACGAGTAATTCGCATAACGAGCAAAACAAATTCTGAAATAATGACTCGCTTAACGAGCAACGTTTCGCATAACGAGTGGCGAGGAGAGGGGTAGTCACGGACCGTGAGCTGGGATAGCTCTATGGGGAGAATGTTTATAAGTTTTTGTTGTTTCGCATAAAGATTGTTTCGCTTTACGGGTGATTCTGGAACGAATTATGCTCGTTAAGAGAAGTTCCACTGTAATTATTTTTTAAATAAATCGTCACACGAAAAAACCCCGTTTCGACGAGTGTTTCTGTGACAAATGAAGAAAAAACCACGTCCCAGAATTAATCAAAAATTACAAAATTAATAACGACTCAAAAAACATTTTCTAGATCCCCTTGAGAAATTTCTGACAACGTGACAACGATAACAATTCATTTGCCTATCTTGCCTTAAAAATATCCTCATAATCTTTATCCTATTTAAAAATAAAAAGAAAATATGTGGCATTATAAAAAAAAATTCTCTTTTTTCGGCTGAAACAATCGTAAAAAGCCAAATTTAAGAAAATTAAATTAGAAAAAAAAGAGGTCAAAGAATCCATAAGTTACTCTGGTTAAATCTTAATTAACTTTTACAACTACACTTTTATATATATATACATAATACTTAATTTTATTATTTTATTTTTAACATAAACTGTTTTAATTTGTTTTAAAATGTTTATTTATTTTTTTTATATTATATAAGGCCATATGGAATGCAATTAGCCGTAACTTCTGGTTCACCCTGTATATATATATATAAAAGCAAGCAATGAACGAGATAAATCAGCCGCCGCCACCGCCTGAGATGCAAATTGAAGCGGGCAAGCCTAATTGCTGCGCCACATATCCACAGACAGACAGACACTGAGCTTGCAAAAGGAAGATTCATTCACCACCACTGATGTCCTTTTAATTGGTTCTCGTTTTTCCAATCTCCCTCTCCTCTCCTCTCCTCTCCCTCTCTCTCTCTTTCTCAATTCAATCTACTTCGATTTGATCCATTTTTAAGAGTAAGCAAAAATTTCCATTCCAATAATTCAATTAACTTTTCATTTCATGAATGGTTTTATTTTTCTTTGAAAGAAGAGGGAAGAAGAAAGAAAATTCTTTTGAATTATTCAAAAAAGGGGAAAAATTTTTTTTTTTTTCTCTTGTCATCATCTTCAATTTTATCTATTTGAATTCTAAGTATGATTAAATTAAAATAACTTTCGTCTATTGATTAGATAATGGTATTTTTGAAAGCATATTGAAAATTGGGAGGGAAAGGGTTATGAATTTATTGATAATGTATGAGACACAAAAACACCAAGCACAGTCAGGACCACAAGTGCCTGTAAGAGAGTGGAGCCTTGAGCTTAGGCAACCAAAATGTTTAGCGTTGACTTAAAAGTAGCTTTTCCTCCTCAAGGCTACACTCTCGAGCACATCAGCCACTTCTGACGCCGGCTGTACAAACAATCTATGCCTTTTTAGAATATCGCATTTAATGGGGGTACCGTGGCGATTTTCGTAACGAAATTATATTCGGCTTGGGGGCCATGGGTCCAGCTATCCTCCGGGGGCCTGGGAAGCCCCATAGTGTCACTGGCCTTTTTTTTGGGGGGGGCCTCCTCTAGTTACGCCCATGATTAAAAGGCGTTTTGTAAATTTTTTTTTGTTTAATTAAGGATAGTTGAATACTGTACCAGTAAGAGGAAAAAAATTAAGAGAAAATTTTTTTGTCTTTTTCTATGAAAAATATTTTTTTTAGCTTTTAATTTTATCTTTCTTTTTTTTCTTTTTTTGATTTTAATGAGAATTTTATTATTTTTTTTTATTTGAGCACAAAAAATTCAACTTTTTTTTTTTTATCATGGCCCATCATTAACGACCGTTGTATAAATCGAGGAATATACCCACAAAAGAAAAACATGAATTAGTAGAGTTTGAATTTGGGATTTCGAATTTTCAAAAACGAATAGGGGACAGGGAGAAAATTGAATGTGACTAATATTCTTGATTTTTGATCGATTCAATAAGATTTCCATATTTGTAGAATTTGGTTGAAATCAATGAATTTGAGCAATTTTGTTGTGTAGTGCGCACGGCTAATAAGAGAGCTCTAAGCATTTTCACAAATGATTATTTCGGTGTTTTTTTATTAAAATAAGAGGAATCTTATTGGAATTTCATTTCATTTATCTTCTTTATTGAAATTAAGCCTTATATTCCTTGATTAGACCACAAATGCTTCCTTTAAAAATTTTTAATATTAAAAAACAATGAAATAATCACATGTGAAAATGATTAATAGTTTTATACAAACTAAAATGTAGCTTCAATTCTAAATATTTCCTGTAATCATCCCACTGTTAGTCAAAAGGGATAAATAGAGGAAATTTTTAGCCTTTTTATAATAACTTTATACACGGTTAGTCAACTTTCCTATGTGTAAGGTGGTCCTAATAAATATTTGCATTTTATCATATTTTTTCTCAAATTGAGAAAGCTTCATAATAATAGTTTAAGATAGCAAGTTTACGAGATATATATATATATAAATTAATGAAATGGGAAAAATGTATGTATGAATGTATGTATATGTTCTATAGAAATCCACAATTTTCAATGAATCTATTTGAAATTAAGTACACATATAATACATGGACCAGGGAGTAACGTAGTAATAATTTGAATCTCTTAAATATTTTGGAAAATTAATTATATATACATATACAGTATATATTTTGAAGAATTAAACCAAGTGTTTAGGAAAATATGAAGTTTGTTCTATTCTCATTAATATAAAACTGACCTAATTTTGTGTTTAAAAGAAAATGAAATGGTGATAGAATAGTTAGATTAAGAGAAAGGAGATAATAGTCTACTTAATTTTTTTTTTTTTATTTGGGAATAAATCATATTGAATATACTATATAATAAACGTTTAATGATGATGATGACAATAAAATTTCATTTTTTATTTGTCAATAATCTCTTTCTTTTAATTTCTAGCTATAAAACTGACAAATAATAAAAAGTGGGTGGAAATAGAATTACTTGTGAATTATCGAAATGTTTTCATAAACATCCAAATAAGGAAAATTATATTACTTAAATTAATGATATTTTATGCAAACTCACCTAGAAAATTGACGGAAGCAGGACCAGCTCCTTTTGGGAATGATGATATGACGTTTAGAGGTTAAGCACATTTTTTTTTTCACTTTTATTCACTTTTATCAGTTTATTCATCACTTCAAATAACACCAATTAAATAAAATATTTATTTTTAGTTGATGTGTACTTTTTTAAGAAAAATTAAGAAATAATAAAGTCAAATAATTTGGATTGGAAAAGTTCCAACTTTCAGATCAAAAAAAAAAAAATAATAATAAAATATACTTTCAATAATTAGGCCTACGTTAAATATTTTTATTATTTCAATAAACATTCACTTTTTATTATTAATAATATAAAATTCACTGATCAAATAGTAAAACATTTGCGATTCACAAATAAAAGTTAGACACGAGGAGATGGGACCGGAGACTGGCGATTCATGCATCAACGCGGTCAGGCTAGACTTAATGCGATTATTACGTCATAGGTGGCGCTGCGGCGCCATGTTCAATCTATTGGAATTTGCTATCATAATAATGTATTATTATTATAACAAGTTGAGAAAGGCGCGGCTTCGCCGCGCCCATCTCAACTTGGCCCTGGCGGGCGGCGTCTCGGTGCGTGATCAGTAGTTTTTCTCTTAATTTTAAAGCCCATATTATTTTCGCCTAAATGAAAATACAATGAATCAAGTTTAAAATTTGAGTATTCGCCCTGCCCGGCCTCTGGGTTTTGAAGGCCATGAGAAAATTACGGGCAAGAAGCAAGCCTAAATTTCCCTTTAATAAACTGATTCGAGCCAACGGGCATGCAAATGAAATCAGGCGGACAGGGACCTATTAAAAAAAATCAAGAATTTTAAAATAAAAATTTCGGGGGTGGGGCAATTGCACAATAAATCTTTAAACTTTTAAACCCCTTGATAGATATTCATTCAAGAATTTTAAATCCAAAAAAACATGGTAATATTTAAAAAAATAGAAAAATTAAAAATTTCGGGGGGGGGGGGGCAATTACACAAAAAGTCTTTAAACTTTCAAACCCCTTGATAGATATTCATTGAAGAATTTTAAATCCAAAAAAGCATGTTAATATTTGAAGAAACAGAAGAATTAAAAATTTCGGGGGGGGGGGGCAATTACACAAAAAATATTTAAACTTTTAAACCCCTTGATAGATATTCATTGAAGAATTTTAAATCCAAAAAACCATGTTAATATTTGAAGAAATAGAAGAATTAAAAATTTCGGGGGGGGGGCAATTACACAAAAAATATTTAAACTTTTAAACCCCTTGATAGATATTCATTGAAGAATTTTAAATCCAAAAAAGCATGTTAATATTTGAAGAAACAGAAGAATTAAAAATTTCGGGGGGGGGGGGCAATTACACAAAAAATATTTAAACTTTTAAACCCCTTGATAGATATTCATTCAAGAATTTTAAATCCAAAAAAGCATGTTAATATTTGAAGAAATAGAAGAATTAAAAATTTCGGGGGGGGGGGGGGCAATTACACAAAAAATATTTAAACTTTTAAACCCCTTGATAGATATTCATTGAAGAATTTTAAATCCAAAAAAGCATGTTAATATTTGAAGAAACAGAAGAATTAAAAATTTCGGGGGGGGGGGGCAATTACACAAAAAATCTTTAAACTTTTAAACCCCTTGATAGATATTCATTGAAGAATTTTAAATCCAAAAAAGCATGTTAATATTTGAAGAAACAGAAGAATTAAAAATTTCGGGGGGGGGGGGGGCAATTACACAAAAAATCTTTAAACTTTTAAACCCCTTGATAGATATTCATTGAAGAATTTTAAATCCAAAAAAGCATGTTAATATTTGAAGAAATAGAAGAATTAAAAATTTCGGGGGGGGGCAATTACACAAAAAATCTTTAAACTTTTAAACCCCTTGATAGATATTCATTGAAGAATTTTAAATCCAAAAAAGCATGTTAATATTTGAAGAAATAGAAGAATTAAAAATTTCGGGGGGGGGGGCAATTACACAAAAAATCTTTAAACTTTTAAACCCCTTGATAGATATTCATTGAAGAATTTTAAATCCAAAAAAGCATGTTAATATTTGAAGAAATAGAAGAATTAAAAATTTCGGGGGGGGGGGGGGGCAATTACACAAAAAATCTTTAAACTTTTAAACCCCTTGATAGATATTCATTGAAGAATTTTAAATCCAAAAAAGCATGTTAATATTTGAAGAAATAGAAGAATTAAAAATTTCGGGGGGGGGGGCAATTACACAAAAAATATTTAAACTTTTAAACCCTTGATAGATATTCATTGAAGAATTTTAAATCCAAAAAAGCATGTTAATATTTGAAGAAATAGAAGAATTAAAAATTTCGGGGGGGGGGGGGCAATTACACAAAAAATATTTAAACTTTTAAATCCCTTGATAGATATTCATTGAAGAATTTTAAATCCAAAAAAGCATGTTAATATTTGAAGAAATAGAAGAATTAAAAATTTCGGGGGGGGGGGGCTGCCGAATTTAAAAAAAACTCTGAAACAACGAATTTAGATTCTTATCAAGGGAAGGCTTTAGGGAAGAAACCAAATTGATATCTCTCCTGGTTAAAAAAAAATTTGAATTTGCCTCTCCGGCTCCGCCCTCTCTGTATTTCGCCAATCAGCGCTATCCCTGAGGCCTGATTGGTTGTTTCACACATCGGACACGCTTTTTAGCGCTTTATTATATAGTATGATAATATTATTTAAATTATTAACAATTTTTTTTTTCATAAACTTTTGAAAAAATCTGGTGTGACTGGCGCACAGCACACAACTTTCTCTTACCTTCGGTAATCGAAAGTTGTGTTCTGTGCTTGTCACACCAGATTTTTCGTGTCGACATATATTTAGTTCCCGACAGTACGGAACAATTGTATTCACTATGTAAAATTTATAAGTATGGGAAAATATTTATATTTTGTTACCATGGGAACCATTTCTCCTATCTTTTCTATGAAATACAAGAGTAAAGTGGTCTTCAGAAGATTTCAATCGCAAAATGAGAATATACATTTTAAAGAGCATCTAAAAAATAATTGATTTATGAATTTAAAAAAAAATCGTTTGAGCAAATTTTTGAGAAAAAGAAAAAAACTGAAAAAGTACATCAGTAAAGTACTAGTACTCTTTGGCCGATTTTGTTCAAAAGCTTCGTGTCACGTCCCATGGGGGTGCCTAACTTAAATATAAAATTTCAACCTTCTAGCTCTTTTCGTTATTGAGATATTTTGTTCACAGACAGACACACAGACAACAGACAGAGCATGTCGCGAAAATCACTTTTTTGGATTCAGGGGACCTCAAAACGTGAAGATCCATCAAAATCTCGACATCGAATTTTTGACATGAATCTAATACTTTCTCTCTATATATTTCATATATAGGATAAGAGAAAGTAAAAATGGCAATGAAGTACGAAACTTTAATTTTATTATTTTTTATACACTACCCGTATTCATAGTCGTTCCTTGAAGAAGAAGGAATCCTTATATCTGTACAGTGAGGGACAATATTAAGTCCCACCCATGCGTTTTCTACTTGTGATTATTCCATTGTTTTTTATAAAAGAAAATGAAAATCTTTATTGGAAATTTTCTAGGTATGAACCATGAAAGTTTCCATTAAAAAATATATATTTTTTTAAAAACAATGAAATGAAATAATCACAAGTAGAAAACGCATGGGTGGGACTTAATATTGTCCCTCACTTTACATTTATATAGCAAGGGCGGATCCAGAGGTGTTTCTCGGGGGGGGGGGTAATCTGGTGTGACTCGTCGCACAGCACACTATTTTTTTTTAATTTCGGTAATTTAAAAGCGCATTCTGTACTTGTTTGCCAGAATATAAATACACATCAAATTTTTAAGTATTAATTTTAAAAATTTTACATTAAAAATAAATTTTTTTGCGAAAAAAAGGTATTTTTTCGAATCTCGGGGGGGGGGTAATTACCCCCTTTACCCCCCCCCCCCTGTATCCGCCCTTGTTATATAGGCATAAGGATTCCTTGTTCTTCAAGCAATGACTATGAATAAGGGCATTAGACATCTGTCAAAACATATTTCAAGTTGATGAATTTTCAAAAATGCTATATTATCTAAGCAAGGGGCCTAACTAAAACCGAAAAACAAGGCAAGTGGCCTACGAGATAAAAAAAGTTTGAGGACTTCTGATATAGAAGTACAGAAAAGTAATAATGAACAAATTTTTTTCCGTCTCCTAATTCATGTTATAATATGAACAAAAGAGCCTCTAGCGGGCATGCACTTTAGGAAATTCATTAGAATTCAGTGCAGTGCACACACAACAAGAGTATAAGAAGATGCTTACAATTGCATTAAGCGCTACTCTGTCTACTTTATTCACTCCTTACCAGAATATCCATACTCCCACATTATTTTGTTCTGACAAATTATATTTTCTAATTTTTTAAAATTCAAAGACGGCCATAGACACATTTCTATGCAATTTTCAAAAGTATTCAATCTGTCTGAAGAGGAAGGTGACATGAGGAGGCTGCGAAGTTTTCTTCCTCTCTCTTTTCAAAAAACCAGAGCGATTCTAATTATCATTAAAAAAATTATAAAACTTCCAATAATTATTATTATTAAATGTAATTTTTTCTGTGCGAAAGCAATTTTTTTTAATATTTCGTTTTCTAATCCGGAAGAAACATACAAAATATTGCACATCATCGGAAAAGAGTTTATAAAAAAATTTAATGAATTTTAGATTAAAGTTCGTTTCTCTTTTCACATGATAAAAACTAATCAGTCCATCTTTGTAACATTACTAATCAGAATTGGATTTGGATTCAATAGATTAATTAGAATTTAATTGTATGTCGACATAGGCTACAAGTACTAATTCCTGAAATACCGTCACTTGCTTTTCATCGAGTACGGGGAATAGTTCAGAAGGGCAAATTAAACAAAAAAAAAAATTTGATTGATTTTGAGTTTGCAAAATTAAAAATTAAAAAAAAAAAATCACTTAATGTAAAATAAATAAAATTTATTTTTTGTCAACGTTTTTAAAACTTGTCGCGTTCTTCTTCAGTATAAAAATTCATTTGAAGACTTACATACAATCACATATACCATCTCAAAAAATCTGGTCGCACGGCACACAACTTTTCTTTGGTAATTGAAAGTTGTGAACTGTGCTTTGTCACACCAGATTTTTTGTGTACAAGAGTAAAGTGAATAAAAAAAAGTGTAAAGTATGTATCAAACAATTTCAAGGGCAAAATGAGAATATACATTTTCAAGAACATCTAAAAAATAATTGATTTTTTGAGGCGAATTTTGAGAAAATCTCAACTCTTTTCGTTCTTGAGATATTTTGATCACATACAGACATTCAAACCAATTTGCGGGACCCAGGAGACTGACCTCAAAACATGTATTTTCATCAAAATCTCGTTATCGGATTTTTGACATGAATCTAATAGCCTACTTTCTTTATCAACAAAGAACATTTTTTAGTTCAATGGCGATCTCTGGATCGACTGACCCACAAGCCCAGGATGCAGGGATAGTGGTGTTGCCAGTCTGCTGCCCTAACAACAAAGTTATTATTTTGAAGATTCTACCATATTCTTCATAGTTCAATTTCTCAAGAATCACAGACAAATCATTATAGGTTTATTGTTTTATTTTGTTGACTTTTCACAGTATATTCGCCACAAATAAAACAAAAGTTATCCTGAGAAAGTACACAACCTCTTGAAGCCATAATCCAGAACTAAAATGCCTGCATAGTAGCAATATAAACTGCTATTTCGGGCTTGAACCAGCTGTAAAGTGTGAATCAAAGCTGTTCGCAGCCTTATACTGAGAGACAGTGCTAAGATCATGTCCATTTTAGCCAATCACAGAGCTTGCTTTGGACTCCGGCTAATTTGAGAGATAAATTTAGAAAGTCACTCCGCTTCCCCTTAATATGTGTTTTACAAAAAAACCTGACGTGTTTTAGATATTTTTCCCAGTTTCAGCGATTAAAAACTGTAAGAAACAATCAAAAAATCCTATTCAGTTTTTTACATGCAGACCAGTGTTATCAAACCTCCTCCTGGGAAAAAAAAATATTTAATTAATTTTTGATTTTTCTTAAATGGTAAAATCATTATTTTATAAGAATCTTTTTAATGAATCCTAGGATCAAGTAAAAATTAAAGGTCCGAAACAGCAAATAAAAATAATTTCAAAATAATCTATGAAATTTTATGGAGCTCGGAATAAATAAAAGAGTTTAATTGAAATTAAATAAAAAAAATTCAACCTTTAAATGTGAAATGACGAAAGAATAAAATTTTAAATATTTCGGAAGAAAGAAAAAAAAACGATGAGAAATTACCTATAATTGTTGATTAATTATTTCTCTCCAGGTACTTAAAGGAAAATAACTAAAAAAAATTTCACTTTAATTATAGGTAGCCACAAGAAATAATTTTATAGCGGGTGTAATTTCTGATTCTTTTATTATATTATTTTTTTTAATAGCTACTATCACTTGAAATGACTTTAAAATATCAGTTTCCTATCCGGATCGGATGAAGCGAAACCCCTAGCGCTTCCGGGTAGAGTAATTAATTGAAAATTAATATCTTATTGATTTATAACTAATAAATAAGGAAGAAAAGGCAAATTGTAATATAAAAGAGATTGTTATTTATTAAAAAAAATCTATATGCTACAGTCTGTTAATTTCCTGGTAAAGAGATGACAAAGGCGGAAAGCTTGAGCTTATACTTTTTTGGTAATTTACAGAGTGGCTACAGAGAAATGATTTGAAATTTCCCTGTTAATTCCAAATTTTCTATTTTCCCATGAATTAAAATTTTTATTCGTGTAATTAAGATGTCTAAAGTTTTGATTAAAGTTGTCTTTTTTGAACTTTTTCTCAACAAATTGAGCAGCCAAAAAACTTTAATTGTATTTTTAAAGCATTAACAAATTTATTTTTTCAATCAATGATTGAATAATGAACCTTCTTTTTACTATATGATAATGAGTACAAAAAAATATCGATGATGAGACGTGTAACTTTTTACTAAATCACTGATATCTGACACTGAGAAAAAAATACTTTTCTTATGAAAATTATCTTGATTCAATTCAAGCATAATAACGAATTTCTTGAGCCAAGAAAATCTTGTTTGGACAATACTACATTTTTTTTTAGTGTCGGGAAAATAGTCAAATAGCAAAAACAATTTAAAAAACTTATTTGAGAGAGCTTTAGAAGACGCGATAAATTTTCCTGAAACTTTTCAAAATTCACTGATATTTCCATGATAATTCCAGGTTTTTAAGGTTTTCCAGATCTGAGACCCCTGAGCGAAAATTTTATTTTTAATATAAAACTAACTGATAACTGATAATGGTCAAAACTTTATTATTTAAAAATATATGTTATTGGTTTTTGTCTCTAAATATCCGCGTTCGACGGCCTCCATCGTGTCTAGGAGCAAGGGAGCTTCGACTACCGCAGACACTTCGTTTTTTCTTAATCATTTGTCGCAACTTATCAGACAACTAATTTCAGACAATAAACTAAACATATTCACACATTTGTTAAATACAATTTTATATAATCGAACTGAAAAATGATGATTGATTTTCCATTCATAGTTATTTCAATGAAAGAAATATGAACAGATTTATGCTGAGGAACTTTGACAGATGAAACAATTTAATCTATCTAACATCCAGAATTATTTCATCATTTAACATTATTAAGAAGTATTAATATTTTGAAATTATATATGTAGGCTTATACTATGTTTATGAGGGATGCATAATAGCCCTACCCTAAATAAAAAATAGTCCCTGCACTGTTTTTTTTTTTTTTAAGGTGCGCGTCTCGAGGTGGTAATTTTGAGAGTTTCCAGCGGCCACAATTTTGAAGCTATCGACCTCAAATTATTTTTTAATTAAATCTATTTAAAATATCTACAACTGTCATGCAAAATGTCGAAATACGTATGTGTGTTTATTTTTAATTTAAAAAACTTTTGAAACAAATAACCTAAAGTTTAATTTGTATATTTAATTTACTATACGTTAATTTGATTAATTTTTCATATTCAAGAAACTAGACAAGACAAAATTGTCCAACTTATTAATACTAAGGAGTATTTTCATTAATTGGTCTATTTAAGAATTTTTAGCGATTGAGGAGGTCAGCAATTAAACGAACGAGTTCGACAAAAGGGTTGCCTACCTTCCAGTAAACATCTTAAAAAGAAAACGTGGCAAAATCATTTTATACTTAATTAAATAACTGAAAAAATGACATCCTAAAAAAAAAAAAAACAAACAGAAAGTGATTAAGTAAACTTTTTTTTGTTTTTTTTTACTTTAATTGGAATATTTTTGCTCTTTCATTTATTTTGTTTTATTAAAAAAAAATGACTCTGTCAATATTTCAAAGTAACAACTATGCAATGTCATTATTGAAAACAAAGCGTTTATTTATTTATTTATTTCTAGGAGCACCTAACTTCGGGTTGGTCGTAAATCAAGTTTATAATAGGACAGAGTTAATAATGATGCCTCTGACATGCCTCCGCTGCTCTTCACTGACCTTCGACCCATCAACGACTGATTTGCATGCAAAATTCTCTCCGGAAGCGAAAGTACGGTACTACAAAAACACTTTTGCTTTTAGTGCTAAGAATTCAAACACGATGCGAAAATAATAAACATTGAGACTTATGAATAAATATTAAATTAAAATATGAAGAAATAAAAATAAAAAAAAAGATTTTTAAAAAAATGCTTTTATTTAAATTGAACTAAAAAAGAGAGAAATAAGGGAGAAAATAATTTAATTGTTCTTGTTAAAATTTTTTTAATATTTGACTTAAAATAAAAGCGTGGGGCGCTTCGAAGTGATTCCCCGAGGCTCGCGCCCCACGCTTTTATTTTAAGTCATAAATATTAAAAAATTTTAACAAGAACTTAAATTATTTCTCCCCCTTATTTCTCTCTTTTTAGTTCAATTAAATAAAAAGCATTTTTTTAAAAATCTTTTTTTTTTATTTTATTTTTATTTTAAGCTTTTTTAGTCTTTTAGTCTTATCAAAAATCATCAATATGATAAAGTACCACATTAGTTTGGCCTGTATTGATTTGGTTCAATTGAAAAATTATTCATTATCATGAAAAAATGACTCCCGTAAATATCAAAATTCAAAACTATAGTTAATAGGGCCTTATTTGCGTGAGGCTTCAAATAAAGTACCACATTAGTTTGGTCTATTTTGATCAAAATCACCATATAGTGGCGTCATCAAAAATGACTCTTAAGTATTACATTTCACACCTCTAGCCCATCGGGAAGTCTTTTGAAATTACATTAATTCGCGAAGGGTTTCAAATAAAGTACCACATTAGTTTGGTCTATTTTGATCAAAACCACCATATAGTGGCGTCATCAAAAATGACTCTCCAAGTATTACATTTCACACCTCTAGCCCATCGGGAAGTCTTTTGAAATTACATTAATTTGCGAAGGGTTTCAAATAAAGTACCACATTAGTTTGGTCTATTTTGATCAAAACCACCATATAGTGGCGTCATCAAAAATGACTCTTAAGTATTACATTTCACACCTCTAGCCCATCGGGAAGTCTTTTGAAATTACATTAATTCGCGAAGGGTTTCAAATAAAGTACCACATTAGTTTGGTCTATTTTGATCAAAACCACCATATAGTGGCGTCATCAAAAATGACTCTTAAGTATTACATTTCACACCTCTAGCCCATCGGGAAGTCTTTTGAAATTACATTAATTCACGAAGGTTTTCAAATAAAGTACCACATTAATTTGGTCCATTTTGGTAAAACCAAACTCACAATTTGCGTCATCAAAAATGACTCTTAAATATCAAATTTCACACCTCTAGCTCATCGGGAAGTGTCCCTAACAAAGCCATAAAGTTGGTGACCTTGAAAGAGTAAGTTAAATAAAAGCATTTAAAAAACGCAAGAATTTATTTTAGTAGGAATATAAATTATTTGAAAAAAAAAAAAAATGATAAATTTTGAAAGTTATGTTCTTGAATATCAATGAATTCAATAAATAATTTTAATGATTAAAGAGAAAATTAATTATTTAAAGAATGGTTTAGTTTTTATATTATCCGCCCTATGGGAATGTCAAGTATTAAAGGAGTGAGAAAAAAAATATTATTGGAGGGTGGAGAAAAAAAGAAAAGCGATTACTATTAAGAAGAAATCAAGAAAAACTCAGCATTTATACGGGTTGATGAACAAATGAAATGTACAAATTTTTAAAAGAGAAATTTCTTTACGCACATATGCCCGCCAAATTGTTACGAAACGCTATTGCGATTGAGCTAGTGGAGGTGCCAATAAATTTGGATTTTTTTGGGCAATGACGTCAGTGGGGAACAATAAAAAGGCACGCGACTAGACTCAACACATTTTTACCTCTAAAACCAATTATTTTGCTTAATCGTTTCACTTCTCTATGGTGTAGTATGAACACATTATATATATATATATTTTTTTTTTTATTTTATTAAAATGATAATTATGTTTGGCAGTGTGAATAAAGAAAAATTTTTTTCAAATCATAGCTAGGAGTTTTTTTGTCATCAATACAAAATTATCACTTACATAGAATAAGTAGGAAGAGTAGAAAAAAAAGATGAATACCAACCTGAAACAAAAGAGAAAAAATTCGTTATATATTACGGTAGTTTGTTTGTGGCACTAATCAGGGGTTGGGCGAAATTCATTAAAAAAGGATCGCGCTACGATCCAGAGAACTATAAAGTAGAAAGAGCAAATTTTCATAAAGTGATCTAGACTTAAAATCCTGGATCTTTGAATTTTAAATCCTATTTTTACTTTTTATTTTTCCTCTCAAATCAAAATTAATTTGGAGATCTTTGAGGAGAAATTTGTCTGTGTATTTAAATTCATATTTTAGGAAACTGTTCACGACAATAAAAATAATTTTTTTTTTTTTTTTCAAATTTTTAAAGCCAGGAAATAAGTAGGTTTATCCCTCTAGAAAAGAATTTAGTTCCGATTCTTAGATTCCTTAGAGAGAATTTGGATTTCAATGCAAATCCTTATTGTCTGGTCGATTTCAAAATCTTGAATTTTGGGATTAAAATCCAAAATGATATCCCTATCTTTGATAGTAATGAATTTTAA
Organism: Euborellia annulipes; assembly: GCA_023213315.1. Lineage (NCBI taxonomy): Eukaryota > Metazoa > Arthropoda > Insecta > Dermaptera > Anisolabididae > Euborellia > Euborellia annulipes. Next base: position 32,947 of record JAKCPI010001567.1, on the reverse strand, counting down.
TTTAATATTTTTTATCTCAAAGTCAAGCCTTTTTTTTAGATTCTCTTTAAAATGTATATTCTCATTTTGTCATTGAAATCTTCTGAAGACCACTTTACTCTTGTACTCCATAGAAAAGATAGGAGAAATGGTTGCCATGGTAACAAAATATAAATATTTTCACATATAAATTTTACATCTTGGCCCAAACTAGGCCAAGAGACAAATAAAAAAAAAAAAAAAAATTTACATCTTGAAAATCGAATGTACCGTACTGTCTGAAACTAAATACATGTCGACACAAAAAATCTGGTGTGACAAGCACAGTACACAACTTTCGATTACCGAAGGTAAGAGAAAGTTGTGTGCTGTGCGACCAGTCACACCAGATTTTTTTTTGCAATTCATCAAAATACAACAAGCTTTTGATTAAAACACCATTCTATAGTCTTATGTTATAACTGGGGAACTTTTTTTTTACTCCAAACCATTTTCCTTATTCTCTGCTTTCTCTAATGATTTCATTCAATCAATCAATTAGCTTATCTGAAATCATTAATCGAAATTAATCTGTTCCCAATTTACCAGTATATTTTGTTTTTTATTACGAAGAGAGAAAATGTTCTTTTTTTATTAAGAAGCAAATTTATATTTTCTAAATATGGTCATGTGCCATAATTATTGATTTATTTTTTGAAACTCGAATATATCGATGCACTTTGATGATGAAAAACTTTTTAGCGAAAAATCTTTATTTGTAAAAAATTTTTTCTTCAAATTGGAATAACCATGTGGTTTAAATGGTCTCAGATAGCGAGAAATAAATAAATTAATTAATTATCTCATTGACTCTCACGTAAGATAGACACTCGCCTGATTTTATAAAAAATATACATGAGCACAAATTCGTGCCGAGATAACAATGACAACTTTGTGCCTAATTAATTTATAAGCCAACGAGGACTGAAGATGGACAAATAAATTTTGTCCGAAACGTCTCCTTTTCGGCATTTGGCATCCAAAGGCTCTCTTCATTTGCTGCACCTGAACTTATTCTTTTCCATTCCAAAAAAATAATAAAATGATGATTATTTCAAGCAGCCACGAAAATCTCTTTTTTTTAAAGCAAAGTGAACCATTGTTAAAATTTCGTAGATTAGGTTTGTCTGCGCCGAAATGTCTGGTCGTGTCTTATCTGTCTGTCCCTGTATGCTTGCGTTCGACTTTAGAATATGGTATTATAAAGAAAAATAATTTTTCATCGTGGAGAAAATTTCAAAAAAATATTTTATTAGAATTGAAAATGAAAATTAAACAATTTTTATTTCTTTTTTCATCGATGTTTCGGGTCGTTCATCCCTTCTTCAGGTAACATTGAGTCAAAAGACAATCAATATATATTTAAAAATCTGGTGTGACTGGCGCACAGCACACAACTTTCTCTTACCTTCGGTAATCGAAAGTTGTGTTCTGTGCTTGTCACACCAGATTTTTTTGTGTCGACATGTATTTAGTTTCCGACAGTACGGTACATTCGATTTTCAAGATGTACAATTTATAAGTATGGCAAAATATTTATATTTTATTACCATGGCAACCATTTCTCCTATCTTTTCTATGGAGTACAAGAGTAAAGTGGTCTTCAGAAGATTTCAATCACAAAATGAAAATATACATTTTATTGAAGATCTAAAAAATAATTGATTTTTGAATTTAAAAAAAAATCGTTGGAGCAAATTTAGAGAAAATCGAAAAAAACTGAAAAAGTGCATCAGTAAAGTACTAGTACTCTTTGGTCGATTTTGTTCAAAAGCTTCGTGTCACGTCCCAGGGGGGGTGCCTAACTTAAATATACAATTTCAACCTCCTAGCTCTTTTCGTTCTTGAGATATTTTGTTCACAGACAGACACACAGACACACAGACAGACAGACAGATGTCGTGAAAACCACTTTTTTGGATTCAGGGGACCTCAAAACGTGTATATCCATCAAAATCTCGACATCGAATTTTTGACATGAATCCAATACTTTCTCTCTCTATATATTAACATATATATATAGAGGTAAGAGAAAGTAAAAACAGAGGGCTTTATTATATAAATAATTTACCATTATTATTATTCTATATATAAAACTTAATATCTTGCCGCGATGAGCCGGGAGGTCGACGATAAGAAGAAATAAATATTTTTTTATTACTTCTCTGCCCACAATTCCACCACCTCAATTAAATCTCAACAGCCACAAAAGGAGACTATAACTTTTTAAAAAACGTGCATACGAATTAGGAACCGCCGATCGAATATTCAGTAAAGTTTAGTGAAATATTAAAAAAATAATAAGTTGCCTATCCTTATAATAAAAGATTGTAGGATGAATATGGAAATAACAACAATACAGGAAAATAGCAAAGAAATGAGTCATACCGAATTTTATTTTTAAGATGAAGCTAGAATAGGCCAGTCAATAAAGACAAAAAAAAGGCCTTAAATCGCAAAACGTAAAGTATTCCTGCATTTTTGGTATGTTATTTAGACCCCTTGGGGGGAGTGCGGAACCACATTTTGCAATCAAAAAAAAGTTGTGCTTCCCGCGTAGTACGAGAAAAACTGCCCAATTTTCGCACTTTTTTCAGTTTTTGCAGTTTAATTCAAAAACTATGGGCTTTTTGACATTAGTTGCTTATAGCATTTTTAAAGTGCATTAAATTTAAAACAATTAAAGCCAACTTGCAGCTCTGTATCTCTAAGGGCCGGTTGCTTCATCCTGGGTGAGTTTGTTGGCCCCGGGCTAAATGGCTTTTTTTTGTAATGCAGAAACCCTCTTCCGGGGGAACAAATCATGTTCTGTTTGTGAAGTTTGCAACTCCATTAAGGCATCTTATAAAAATTATTAAAAATAAAAATTGATATTATCACCCATAATTTAAATAAATATTATTAATATACATTTAAATATAAGAATTTAATTTTTTTTTTTTGCTAAAATTTGAAAATTTTCAAAAAAAATAAACAAGATTTATTAGTTTTCACATAACAATTAGTCAATTGTTCCAATCTTCACAACTATTTTGACAAATTGCCAGCTGTGTGGCTCAAATAAAGATAATTTCAAAAAGAAATATACCTTTTATTTTCACCTGACAAGAAGTAATTTCAACTGAAAATATTCATATAAATATTTAATATCAATTTGCATTCAATTTGAAAACAAATAGTTTTATTAACAAGACATGTGCAATGCCTTAGATGAAGTTAGGAATATTCAACAACTTGCAATATATCCTGGATATACGAATATAATCCTGATTGACACAAAATGAATAATAACAAAAAACGGTAGATTCCATATTGTATCTATATTATTTTTTACATTTATATTGGTGAAGTTAGGATGCTTGAGTTCATAATACATGTTCGTACGTGTCAACCCAGGGCTAAATCTTAGCCCCCACCTTTGGGCCTGGGCTAAACTTTAGCCCGGACCTTCGCTCCAGTTCCCCATATATCTATATGAAATTACTCAAAAGTGAGGTTAACTCAGGGCTAAATATGGCGACGAGATCTGATGCAAGCGGGCCCTAGCCTATAACATATTTTATAAAATATACAACATTTCATCATTTATTGATAAAATAAGTGAGAATATAAGGTAAAATAACAAATATATGTACTTCTAGAATACTTCTTTTAGCAATAAAATGATGAAATATCGTATATTTTACTATAAAAAATAAAACTGAAGTTGGGTTTCTGCACTACAAAAAAGTCAGGGCTAACAAGCTCACCCAGGATGAAACAACCGGCCCTAATAGTTTTTGAGATATGATGATTGAAAAATGTACAAGATTTTTCACAAATGTTACAATTTTCAGTTTTGCTTATGTTTAAAGCCGAATATCGGCTTAACCGCTCAAGATTAGAGAAAAGTTGTAATAAATTGATTTTTTAGCACATTTAATTACCTTTCATTTAAGCGCGGTACGGGGTCAGTAACCCTTGTAGTTTTCTTGTAATCGTAAAAAAACAAAAATTGCAGTAATAGTCCAGTCAAATTTCACATTAAATTCGCAAAACACAACAGAAATTTTAGAATTTTTAATTTTATTTATGTTTAAAGCCAAATATCGACATAACGGCTCATGCTAAGAGAAAAGTTGTGATAAATTGAGTTTTAGCACATTTAATTACCTTTCATTTAAGAGCAAAACGGGGTCATTAGCTCTTATAGTTCTCCTATAAACTTAAAAAACAAAAATTCCAATAATACAAGTTTTAAATAACACTACATGAAATTGCATCCATATCTCAAAAACTATTAAACTTACGAAGGTGTGGTTTGGCTTCAATTGTTTGAAATTTAATGCACTTTAAAAATGATAATAACAACTAATGTCAAAGGCCCATATTTTTTTAATTAAACTGCAAAAACTGAAAAATGTCCGAAAATTTTGAAGTTTTTCTCGTATTACTCAGGTAGCACAACTTTTTTTTTGATTGCAAAATGTGGTTTCACACTCTCCTAAGGGGTCCAAATAACATACCAAAAATGCAGCGTTACTTTGGCGTTTGCGAATTTAATGAGAAATTTGACTGGACTATTACTGCAATTTTTGTTTTTTTACGATTACAAGAAAACTACAAGGGTTACTGACCCCGTACTGCGCTTAAATGAAAGGTAATTAAATGTGCTAAAAATCAATTTATCACAACTTTTCTCTAAACTTGAGCGGTTAAGCCGATATTCGGCTTTAAACATAAGCAAAACTGAAAATTGTAACATTTGTGAAAATCTTGTACATTTTTCAATCATCATATCTCAAAAACTATTAGAGATACGGAGCTGCAAGTTGGCTTGAATTGTTTCAAATTTAATATACTTTAAAAATGCTATAAGCAACTAATGACAAAAAGCCCATAGTTTTTGAATTAAACTGCAAAAACTGAAAAAAGTGCGAAAAATTACGCAGTTTTTCTCGTACTACGCGGGAAGCACAACTTTTTTTTGATTGCAAAATGTGGTTCCGCACTCCCCCAAGGGGTCCAAATAACATACCAAAAATGCAGGAATACTTTACGTTTTGCGATTTAAATGTCGATATTGACTGGCCTATTGAGGGAGAAAAAAATTTTAGTCTCCCTAAAAAAAAAGGTAAAATGATTTTCACGGGAGGGAAAAAAAAATTCAAAAAAAAAAAAAAAAAAAAGGTAAAATGAAAAAAAATTTTTATAGGAAATACAAGTTTCGGTTTCGGTTACGGTTTCGGCCGAAACTAAGGTTGAGGCCGAATATTCGGTTTCGGTTTCGGTTTCGGCTGAAAATCTTGTTTCGGTCGGACCCTACTAAAAAGAGAGAAATAAGAAAGAAATAATTTAATTGTTCTTGTTAAAAAAGCCGATAAACTTTTGCCTTGCCCTAGGGCATGCACGAAAAAAGTTTATCCGCTTGAATAACTCCTCTGTCTTAAGAGGTATAATTATGGGGAATATACGGTTAGAAAGAATGCTTTTTCAGCTAAAGATTTCACCATTTATTTTTTTCCTCTCATTTCATTTTACCGCCCTGCGGTAAATTCTAATTTGAAAGTTTAAACCCCTGTAGATTCCGAACGGCTAATCAGATCAGACTAAATGGGATGTCATTTGGTGCAGAAAGAAAAACTCTAATAGAATGAATAAAAATATCCCGAGTAATTAACTCAAAAATTAGCTTTTTTCTCGAAAAACCTCATTTTTAAGGCAAAAAATAGCGAAAAATAGCCCTATTTATGTAACGCCTAACTACTTGACCGTAAAATCTACATTAAATCTAAATACAGTTTTAAAAAGAGTGGTTCAATACCCCCGGACTTTTTTTTCTTATTTTTGATATGACGTCATTTTACCGCATGAGAGCACTTGGCGGTATTTTTTTTCAATAGTACTAATTGATTCTCCATCGATTAAAAAACCGTTATCGGTATAAAATTTGACGTAGAATGCGATGGTTATAATAAAAATGTAATACAGTTGGGGCCCCATTGTTAAAAATCGAATTTAAGATTTCAATTGTTGATAACAATGTGAAATCTTTAATAAATTTTGGTGGAACAATTTTTTTTCTTAAAGTTCACTCTTTTAGCTTTAAAATGGTAAAAAAGTTTTTTTTCTAGCTCAAATAGAACCAGAGTTATGAATTTTTAAAAGTGAGCGTCTAAGCAGAAAATCATCAATTTTCACATTTTCGACCCTCGATATTTCCCAAAATATTAAAGGAAAAGAAAATCCTCGCGGATGGCTATCTTTTTTTTTCGTTATAGAACCCGTAAAAAAAATTTCAGCCAAATCAAAATCATGTCGGTCAGAAAGTGTTCGGTTTGTAAAAGAATCACCCATATGCAGTTAGTCGCGCAAGTTACTAACTCGTAACGAATAGGTGAAAAACTTTAAAGAAAAATTTTCCACTTATGCGCCGCTTGGTTAACCAGTAGAGGGACAGATATCTGGATCTGCTCTAACACACTACTGTAAGCAGCAAAGCCCAGAGGGCAGCGGGGTTAAGTTATAGCTAAATATTTTTCGAGATCTATTATTTGAAAAAGATAATAGTATTCAAAATACCTCGATTCGGACTTAACTGAGTCATAGATATATTTAACAAGACATGTGAGTGTTCTTTATTGATGAGGCCAAACATCCCTCTGGGCTTTGCTGCTTACAGTAGTGTGTTAGAGCAGATCCAGATATCTGTCCCTCTACTGGTTTAAAAAGCGGCGCATAAATGGAAAATTTTTCTTTAAAGTTTTTCACCTATTCGTTACGAGTTAGTAACTTGCGCGACTAACTGCATATAATGGGAAGTGAGTTTTATTGGTGCAGGTCGAGGGTCCGGTGGCCTGGTGCAATGGATAGCACGCCTATGCCCCGGAAAGGCGGAGATCCTGGGTTCGATTCCCGGGGGCCATGGGATGTTTGGCCTCATCAATAAGAAATACACCTCACATGTCTTGTTAAATATATCTATGACTCAGTTAAAGTCCGAATCGAGGTATTTTGAATACTATTATCTTTTTCAAATAATAGATCTCGAAAAATATTTAGTTTTTGTTTAATTTTTTATCAAAATGCATAGAAGTAACTATTTTTTAACCCTCAAAGATGATATAAGGTTAGGGACACGAAAAAAGTATCGATACTTACTGGTATCGATACTTTTCTTTCGATACTTTACTCATATGAGTACTTGATTGCCGGTATCGAATGAAAAGTACTCATTTAAAAATAATTTTTTTTTAAGTTTTTTTCGGCATCTTAGGCCATATAGACAGACTTTAAACGTTATACAAATATTTTAATTACGATTCTGTCAAAGAATATAGCATATTCTTTTATATATTCAAGTAAGTTGATATATATCAAAAGGTCGATATTTGTGGGATAGACTTCATTTCATCATATTCCCAGCGGCGTAGCTAGCCTTTGAGGGCGGAGGGGGGCGAAGCTCAACTGGGGCGCCGTTTTTCGTTCGACCTTTTTTTTTTTTAGTATTCGAATCTCTTTCGAGCTTTTTGTAATTTTTCTCCGGTTTTGTGATATAAAATGAAGAAAAACTTGATTCGCCTTGGGCGGAGGGGGCGAGCGCCCCCCTTCGCCCCCACCTGGATACGCTACTGTGTGTGAATATGTGTGTGTTATTGTGAGTGTGAATGAGAAAAAAGTGTGAATTTTTTTTTTCTAAAAAAAAAAAATTCAATATCAAGGACTATACTATTTAAAAAATAAGAAAAAGATAATTACTTTTTCATAAAGATGCACCATAATAAGTTGGCGAAATTCATTTGAAGACATCCATTCAGGTGTTGGTTGCTGCTATCGCTCGCTTACTATCTAAACAAAAAAATCTCAAAATGTTAAATAAAAAACTCATATTCAAAATTAATTCTCTTTTGATGAATTAATTATGAATACAAGTTGACATCCTCGGCTGAAAAATAAAATGGGAAACATTTATTTTTTTTTTAATAGTTTATACATAGTTTTTACATAAAAAATATTATTTTAAATACACAACACAAATTCACACAATTAAGCTTCTTTTGAAGAGGTTGAGGCGTGGAGGCGTCTTCTTCATAGAGTATTGCCTTTGTTGATATGTATTCTTGGTCTTCATAGTCTTCGAAGAATGAATGTTCGTACTTCACTCACAATTCTTCCTTTTTATTCTTCGCATAAAATGCATAAAAATCAGAAAAGAAAGATCATAAAGATCTTAAAAAAAGCTTTAGAAGTGCAAAAATTGCATATTCATTAAGTGTGACCACTCTCCCAAATTCAAATATCATTGTTGTTTAAGTGAAGCTAAGCTAAAGGGACCTATATTTAAATATATTGCGCCCGGGGAGAGTGATCCCCCCTCACCTCTATCATTCCCTAATATAATAAAAATCGAAAGACATGCATTTAATTTTGGCCGAAGAGAACTTTCATAGGCCTAAGGCCTAATTAATTTTGTCCGAATAGCAGAAACTTGTTGTATTTTCATTGGACTTATCATCTTAACACAAGGATCCGAACTGAACTGAGTACTGATGGTGAAATACCTGCCTAAATCTAGTAATCATTTATCGAAAGGTTGTTATTACTCTCCACAAGAGAATCTTTATATTCACTTGCTGTTCGAAATCAATGTGATCAGAATCAAGAATCCAATGAAACATGACAAGTTTCGGTTTTTGAGTTATATCAAAAATAAAAAAAAAAATAAAAAACAAGAACTCGTCTCTTCCTTCCAAACTCTAGACTGCCTAACGCCTAACGGGGGTAAACAGTGATTTTTGATTGCATGCTGATATTCTAGCGAACGGAAATCAAAGAGAGCTCAAGTTTACAAAAAATATTTACAAAAAAATAATGTCCCTTAATTCTAACAACAATTGAAATAATAAAGCAGAATAAAAAAATACAGTAGATTCATTGACATTTTAAAGTTTCAATAAATAGAGAAAAAATAATAAAAAATTTTAAAAAATTTCAAAATATATCAAATAAATTTTGCTCCTAATAAAATGAAAAAGTGTTGGCTTATTAAAATTTTATAATTTTTGTGAGTTTTCTTTTATCTAATAAAGTTCCAAATAATTCAGAAGGACTTGTCGGGACTTGTTTTAATGATTCACACTCATGTCACATATAAATTACTATTCAACCATTAAAGGAATTTACAAATTAATTTAGAGCATTTGGAGTTTGATCCAAGGACTCTACAGTGGCGTATATAGGGGGGGCCGAACTCAAAAATTTTTGTTTTAAGAAACTAAATTTTTTTCACACGAAATTTTTTTGCGGATCATTTTTCTCTTTGCGGAATCAAAGTTTTCCATCCTGTGGAAAAATTTGTTGCACTGATGTCTGTATATCCCTATATATGTATATGTGTTTGGGAAATTTCGGGGGGGGGCGGGCCCCCTCGGCCCCCTCCCTTATATACGCCCCTGGGACTCTATATAAAGAATTGCAAGTTAACTTGTATATGGCATCTGAATGTGAACTGCTGATGAAGAAATGCCTAAAATACTTCAAAAAAAATTATGAAACAATTATTAAATAAATTTTATACAAAGAAAAATTATAAAATTTTAATTAGCAGTCACTTGAGTCAAGGACTGACTGTATATACAGTAATTCAAATATATACTATATAAAAAATAAAAATATGAAAACTATAAATTTAATTTTTATTTTGCTTTTTACAATTTTTACTTATATAACTATTGCTTGCGGAAAAAGAGTAAAGAGACAATAGAGTTATTATATATAAATCAAATTCTTAATTAATTATAAAATTGAACATTTTACATTTACAAGATAGCTACTTTCGAAGAAATTTTTCAAACAAAATAAAAAATATTAATTTTATTAAATTTAAATAAAATAAAATTAAATTATTTTTTGTACTGAATCTCTAAATTGGTAATCTTTTAAGCATTTTAAACTCCCATTTTTTTTAGACCTCTTGGCTTTACTCGTTTTTCGCAAGCAATAATAAAAATAATAAAAATAAGCAGATCTGAGGGGATTTAGGAGTTGAAAAAAAAAACCTTCGAAATTAAAAATTGACAAAAACAAATTTTAACAAGTCTAAAAACAAATTTTGAAAATTAAACATTTTAATTTATAGAAACCGTCCCCTTAATCGTCGATGACAGGATCTGCTTATTTAAAATAAAGAGGAGACTCAGATTGGTAAAAATATTTGCAGCCAATTAATACATTTTGTAGCAAAATTGTTTAGTTTTGGTTTTTATGATTATATTGATATTATAAGCTTTATTATGTGTATGTGTAGTTTAAAAATGGCTGCATCAATTTATTAATTTGTTTAACTTTTTTGATAAAATTTCTTTAATTTGAATATTTGATTCAAAATATAATTTTTAGTTTGTAAATAAAGAATTAAAAAATCTAAATGGTCCTTATGTCCATTCCTACTCCTATAGAGAGGGCATGTAAATACCTTGTTTCATTTCCATCCTCCATTTCCATCGAATCGCTCGAAGAATACACTGAAAGAGAAGCCCTGAAGCTAAAAACCCACCCTTTCTTCAATACCTATTAGCTAAATGTTTGCCAGAATGGCTGGCAGAACACACCTTATAACATGACGACTTGGTGATCTCGCAGAAAGGCAGCAAGGAAACCTAACCTAAAGAGGAAGAGAGTTTGGGGCCTAAAATACCTATGTGTGTGTGAGTGTTTGAGAGGAAGGGTAGGGAGGTAGAGGATTGAGAGAGTTATTTTCATCTTTAAACTTCATTTGAACTGAAAATTGAATTTTATAATCAATTTTTATAAAATTTTCAAATATCTATAATTTTGTTTTTTTTATATATAAATTGATTTTTTTTTTTCTTTATTTATTACAATTTTTATTTTATTTATATATAAAAAAAATCACACGGTATAAGAATGATTCGGAAAAAAATAGAAATCAACATAGTTTATTTAGAGAAATTAGTAGTTTTAGGTAAATAATGAAATTCTAATTAAAAATAAATGAACTTTAATAAAAGAATATAGTAAAAAAATGAAAATAACCAAGTTGCAAATCAGGGTTCTCAACCACCGCGCATTGCAATTGAACCACGAGATGTTCTTTTTTATATAAAAATTAAATTTATTTTTATTATTTATTTATTTCATTTTTTTTTTTTTTTTGTAATTTAAATATAAATTACAACATCACGATGGACAAGTGCAAATATGAAAAAATTAAAGATATTCCCGTTCAGAAGAAAAATGAAAATTTCTTAATTATTTTTATTATTAAAGTAATAGAATCATAATTTGTCTTTGAAAATGTTAATCGTTTTTCGTTTATCCGTTTTATGAATACAAAAGTGAATAAATAACGGTTTATAATTGAAAATAAGTTGGGAACCACATGACTTACATAATATATGTGTGTGAGTGTGTGTGTCTATATGTGCGAATTCTCAACTATTGATCAAAATCTAAAAAAAAAATTTTATTTTTAAATATTTAACTTTTTAAGTTTATCTTTGATTGTAAATTATTATTGTTGTAAAAAGAATTTAAGTTTTTTTTTTGTCATCTTACATTACAGATACACTTGAGTTGAAGAACTAAAATTGTCATCAGTCAACTTAAGTTTGGTGATTTTTTTGGAAAAATTTAGTAAGAGAACATAGTTTCAAGTTAATCTAATTTAAAGAACATAATATTGTAATGATATATTGTTCCTTTATTAGAAATTTGAAAAAAATATCACCAACTAAATGGTTTATAATATTTTTTCAAATTTTTAAGATTGGCCTAAATATCATATCGATATTAATTTGACATCAAACTAGCGCTGTTATTAACAATTTCTAAAAGAATATCACTTGACTCTTTTTGACTGTAAAAATTTAAGAGCTCAACTCTAGTAAAACTGTAAAAAATCTGAGTCTCCTTTAATATAATCGCTGGGCTTACTTCAAGTTCCTTGAGAAGAGAAGCTCAGTAGAAAGACTAGAAGAGAAGATCAGTTGCTACTCGAGAAGTTGCAGTGTTGCAGCAGAAGCGGCGAGGCTCACTTGTTACTCCAGAAGAGAGGGCAGAAGTCAAATCATCTCATGAAAGTAGACCGGGAACTGAAAGAAAAGAAAAACGACAGTAATTAATAAAATGTAATACATTTTTGGATAGTTTCGCTAAAAAACTATTTCAGCTTATATAAAAAAAAAAAAAAAAAACAATGCTTTCTATAATAAAAAGAAGAATAGAAAGTCAAATTTGTTTTATTGAAAATTAATTTAAGAAAAGAAATTACCAGCTGACTCGAAGAGTAATGTCCTTCATCATTCGTGTATAAAGTAATAATAACCCCTCCAACTTTTTATATAAGTCTCGTTCTGTATGATGATGCCTGTTTAGGTAAAATACAGCATCTGGAGATTCAGTCCGAGAAATATTGTCTCATAAGTTCAAGGACTATCTGAAAAAAAAAATTCCTTTTATTGAAAACATTCTAGAATCAGAAGCAAATCAGTATGCCCCGCCCCCCCCCCAGTGGACCAAAAAATACTATAATTCTCTTTATTAATTTTATTTTTAGATAAAAAATTACAAATTCCTCAAGATTAAAAAAAACTCCTCTCCTGAGGGCTTGTACCTGATAATATAACACCCAATGATTAAATAATTAATGATATGGAAATGTAATTTCTTGAAAAAACAAACAAACAAAAAATTAATAATCCTAATTTTATTTAGCGCAGCTGAATTGGCCTTCGAAGTTGAAATATTAAGAGAAATGAAATATATCTGAATAATTATTAGGTCAAATAAAAAATATTTTCGGTGTGAGATTCAAATTTTAAGTGGGCCGTCCACGTCTAGATACATAGCTAGTTTTTATAGAAAAAAGAAAATTTATAAGTACTAACAATAATCAAAAAAATGTTGAGGCTTAAAGAGTCTAGGTCCTCCAAATCTGCCTATGCAGCTAGTTTAAATAAAAATGTTAAAAGAAATAATTTTTTTTTGTCTTGCATCTGAGAACATTTCGACCCCGTCCCTATAATTTTCATTTGATTGGAAGCCAATTTAATTGAAATAAATATTTCTCACTTAAAACGGGAGGCAAACAAGAGCACATGAAGCGAATGCTTTACCTCTGTAGGCCTTCTACGGATCAAGGGAAGAAATACATTTAAGATAAATATGATGATTATTATGAAAAATATCTGGCTGAGTAGCAGCAGTTATAATATAAATATTTTAAGGTTTTCTTATTTAAATTTTCACCTTTTCCAAAAAAATTTGTTATATGAATTAAAATTTTGATATTATTTACATTTAATTAAAGAGACGAAATAAAATAGGTTTTAATTTTTTTTTTTTTTGAAAATAAATGACATTAATAAACTCTAGCCTAAGATTTGAAACGTCTTGCTTTGACCTTCATAAGAAAACGACATAAAATTGCGATATAAAAGGATAACTATGTATCTCCTCTACTTCGCTTTTATAAATAAATTGAAACGTAATAAATAATTGAGTGATATTTACCTGTTGGTGATGAATTCGAGAGAATTTCATCGAAGAGAGGAGAGAGAGATGCCTTGGCGTTGGAGCTGCAGCGTCGCGACGCGTCGCCTGCCTGTAGACTAACTGACGTGGCTGTCTGAGGCGGCGACGGTCGCCGCACTCGCTGGAGTAGGAGGGGGAGAGGCGCCAACAATGGTCTAAAAATAGAACACAAGCAATAAAATTAAATCGATTAATTTTAAAGATTATCTTTTAAAGAAAAATAAATTATTTCTATTTTATGTGAATTATCCCTTGCAAAAAGACAGAACAAATCTGGTGTGACTGGTCGCACAGTACAAAACTTTCTTTTCTCTAAATAATTAAAAGTTGTGTTATGTGCCCCAGATTTTGTGTGTCGAGATATTATTAGTTTCCGCCAATATATTAGAATCCAAAATGTAGAAAAACATTTTTTCGGTTTACCTTCAAGTGAAATTTTAAATATATATACCGAAACCTACAATTCTCGGACGATCGAATCCAGTCATTTTAACGAGAGAGTACCAGCGGCGTAACCAGCCTTTGAGGGCGGGGGGGGGGGGCGAAGCTCAACTAGGGCGCCGGTTTTCCAGGGGCTCCGCCCCTGGATCCCCTTGCTCGCCTTTGGCGAGCAATTGACCGCCTTCGGCGGGCAAATTTCTTGCCTCCTGTAATTTCCTCAGCGAATTTGTGAAACAAATGAATTTGTTTATATTTACATGTTTTTTAATGACACCTGTATGATTTTGTTTTGATTTTTCTTTGCTTTTACGAAAAAATGTCGTTTTCTTCTGTGATTATTTCAAAAACTATTCAGTTTTCGGAAAAATATCAAAGAATAAAAACTTTTTAAAATTGAGTATTTTATCATAATATAACAAAGAAATTGAAAATTTCGAAATTTCTGAAAAAACTTATTAGGAAAAGTACTACTTCCAAGTGACGTATTTACTCCAAAAGTTGATAGAAATCTACAATTTTAGTGTAAGGAGCATTTACCAAATTTTATCGATCTAGCTGCTTTGGTTTTTAAGCAATCGTGTTCACACACACACACACCCAGACGTAATTCCAAAAGAATATACGATAGAAAGTCTCGGGGAAGTCATTCCCCATATTTTTTTTAACACACACTTTTTTCTCATTCACACTCACACTCACACACACATGCACACAGTCTTTTCGGCAACTTAGGCCATATAAGACTTTGACTTTGAAATTTGGTATCCAAATGGCTTAAATAAAATCATCGGAGTGCCTGGGATCCGAACCCCCGATTAGAGCCCTGCACGGGTACGGGTTGGCCCGTAGACCCGTCACCTACCCGGCCCGGCGGACCGGGCCGGGCGGGGCGCTTTGGAGGCCATGAAAAAAAGCAAAATCCAGTAACCAACCATGTCTGGTCTAGACATGGGTCGTTACTCGATTTTGCTGTACCAGGTACTTGTTCTGACCCGATACTTTTACCTGATACTTTTGTACCCGAAACAAATTTCACCCAGCAACGCCAACTTTACATTAATTCAAGTCAATAACAACGTGTCTAACATTTTTTCAAATGTTTTCTACGCTATTTATTCTTGTGTGGAGAACAAACTAATAATTATCCATTACTAAAGAGTTTTCCAAACTGACTGAACTGACATTTTAATGTTTCCAAATTTAAAATGTCAATTTATATACTGCACTAGAAAAATAATTAACAAATTTCTTTACCAGCGAACGAAATTTAATTTATTGAAGTCCATTATGTATTTCAATTCACAGTTACATATATTTTTATTTTTTTAATTAATGTTTTTATAAAAAAAAAATAGTTTCAAAGTAAAAATCACATAACTTATTTATTAAAAAAAAATAGGTGTTAGCTGTGTCTTCTACACAGCCGGTGGCTTTTTAACGTGACAACGTCTTTTGCTTGACTTCAAAAAAATTTTTTTTTCTCTTACCTATATTGAAATATAAAGAGAGAAAGTATTGTGTTTTTTTTACTAGTAGTTTGTTTTCATAAATAAACATGTTCAAACATTTTCATTGAAACAATATATGACAGAGGTGGCTTTTTTTTATCCATTAAAGGCGACTTATGCTTAAAAAATGAGGTTTTTCGAGAAAAAAACTAATTTTGGAGTTAATTACTCGGGATTTTTTTATTTATTCTATTAGAGGTTTTCTTTCTGCACCAAATGACATCTCATTTAGTCTGATCTGATTAGCCGTTCGGAATCTACAGGGGTTTAAAATTTCGAAAAACGAAATCCCGCCGAGTGCTCTCATGCGGTAAAATGACGTCATATCAAAAAAATGAAAAAAATTACCTCTGGGCATTGGAGCACTCTTTCTAAAACTATATTTAGATTTAATGTAGCTTTTACGGTCAAGTAGCTAGGCGTTACATAAATAGGGCTATTTTTTTTGCCTAAAAAATGAGGTTTTTCGAGAAAAAAACTAATTTTGGAGTTAATTACTCGGGATTTTTTTATTTATTCTATTAGAGGTTTTCTTTCTGCACCAAATGACATCCTATTTAGTCTGATCTGATTAGCCGTTCGGAATCTACAGGGGTTTAAACTTTCAAATTAGAATTTACCGCAGCACGGTAAAATAAAATGGTAGGAAAAAAATAAATGGTGAAATCTTTAGCTGAAAACTCATTCTTTCTAACCGTATATTTCCCATAATTATATCTCTTAAGACAGAAGAGTTATTAATGCCGATAAACTTTTTCGTGCATGCCCCTCTAACCTGCCTCTATAACACATGATTTGTAAGACGTTGTCACGTCAAAAAAATTTTTTTCATTTCTGCACTCTTTTTCAAAGAGAAGAAAAAGAGAAATAATGTATTAGTAATAATTAGATTTCTATTTAATTATTATAGGGCCTAGTGAGAAAAGTAGAGTAAAAATGTAAAAATCATTCGGAATGGCGTTCGAAGAGAGCGCCAGAGCAATAGCGAAATAGCCGTGCCAGGAGAGAAGGGACGGGGCTGGGCGTCGCGAGTTGAGGGAGGTTTGCAAGAGAGAAGAAGAGAGAGCAGGCCTGGAACAGGCGCAACGAAAACTGTATCGGGTAGGAAAGAAACGACACTCTAAAGTATTTGATCAATGCGCAAGCGCGAGATATCAGGTACGAGTGAGAAACGAATACCGAGCAAATAAGAGATACTTGTTGTATCTGTTATTTGAGTATCAACAACTCGGGCATACTCGACTGGCCTTGGACAGGACGCGTATCTGTTTCTCCTCGCGCTTGTGCATTGATCAAATACTTGCTTTTCACTTTAGAGCGTCTTTTCTTTACCCGAAACAGGTTTTCGTTTCGCCTGTTCTCTCATTCCTTCTCTCTTGCGACCCTCAACTCGCGACGCCCCGCCCCGCCTCTTCTCTCGTGACAGGGCCATTTCGCTATTGCTCTGGCGCGCTTTTCGAACGTCATTCCGAATCATTTTTACATTTTTTACTCTACTTTTCTCACTAGGCCCTATAATAATTAAATACAAATCTAATTATTACTTATACATTATTTCTATTTTCTCCGCTTTAAGAAAGAGAGCAGAAATGAAAAAAATATTTTTTTTATAAATAAGTTATCTGATTTTTACTTTGATATTTAAATACCCGATACTTTTTGCTCGTACCCATTGTGTGTACCTGTTACTTTTTCCTACCTGATACAAAATATCAGATTGATACAGTATCACCCATGTCTAGTATCGATACTTTCCTTTAGATACGATACCAAGTACAAGTATCGATACTTTTTTTCGATACCGTATCCCAACCCATGCCTAATGTCTAGTAGAAAAAAAAATTTTAACTCTAATTAAAAAAATTGATTTGATCGCCTGTTAATAATTTCCATTTTGTTTGTTAAGATTTTTTTTTCATCATCTAACTTATAAGCTAGGAGCTTTCATTTCTCTACTCACTAAATTTATGCTTTTTTTTGATCACTAAAAAATTTCCACGTTATTTTAGAATTAATTTTCTCTTTGAATATTCAAAATTTAGTTTGATTCTATCCTTTGTGTATTTTACATTTTTCTATTCTCTTTTTATATTTAATTAATTTAATTAAAAAGAGTTGAGATTTTTGCTTTTGAGTATCGCCAACGCCATCTATTGGCAGTCTTCTGAACTAACAGCGAAAACAAGGGTTATTTCGATTGGTTGACTACTCCCCTACTCTTTGCCTTTGATGTGTCACTCACACATACACACACACACCCTCTTTTTGATTTGTGCTGCACTCTCGTGGAGATCAACTCTTAATGCAGATGAACATTATTTTTGCTAATAAATAAATATTTATAGCCCTGAAAAAGGTTTTTTTTTTTTTTTTTTTTTTTAAATAATTGGGTCCAGAGGATGATTCCATCTCGATGGGGTGTTAATCGAATGGCCTGAGAGAGGATCGTAAATATACGTTTTTAATTTACCCCAAGAAAGGAGTTTATTGTCTCTCTTCTTATGTTGCACTGATTTATTAATAGTGAATATCCTAGTTAAATGGAGTAGTTAAGAGGACCTCAAAACGCATTTTGGCAGCTTCAGTAAAATTTCAATGTTTTTTACTCCTTAACAAACAATCCGTACAATGCTGCTCTCTTACGGCGAGTTGGCTAACTAACATGTATCCTTTTTCAATTGACATACCTTGACTCGTATGTCTTGTTTTTGCACCTATATCGTTTGCCTGACAGGATCATGAAAATCAATTCTTTGATAAAATCTTATGAACCGATTTGTATGATAAATTATAAATTAAATAAAAAAAAAAATCACTTTAAAAATGTATCCATTTTAAAATTAGACCACGTGACAAAAGATCTATACTTTAGTGCACTCTTACGGCCAACTGGTCAACTAACTCGCTCACTATTCCCGCGATTTTCTATTTGACATTTCTGGCTGTCGCTTGACTTGAATTTTCACCGGCCATTCGGATATCTCGTTTTTCTAACGGTCATCATCATCATGAAAATCGTTAACTCTCAGATGACACATCCTCTTTATCTTCATTAAATATAAACAACATTCAACGTTCGATTTGAATTCATCTTTTCGCTATGCTCACTATATATATAACAACAACAACAACCACCTGTTAACATTTCCACTTTTTTTATATTAAATAATAACTAATTAAAATGGATGAACTTCGTGCTAAAAATATCGCTTATGAATATTTATGTCATTTAGAGGAAGCTAAAATGTAAGTAATTCTTTTTTTTTTATTTATTTCTACAAATTGCAATTTAAAATATATATATATATATATATTTCTAGATGGATGGAGGCCGTTTTAAAAGAGAATCTCCCATCAACGACTGATTTAGAGGAGCATTTACGAAATGGGGTGCTTTTAGCGAAACTTGCACATCTTGTCTGTCCTGATCGTGTTCCGAAAAGTAAAATTTATGATATAGAACAACGACGATATAAATCAACGGGGCTTCAATTTCGACATACAGATAATATCGCTTATTTTTTGAAAGCTCTTGATGTCATTTCACTTCCTAAAGTAAGTAAATAACACTTTGTATTTTTAAAGAATAAGATAAATTATTTTGCTATCTTTGCTCATATATTAATTTCAATATATTGGAATTAATTTAATGTTTTATTGATGAGACTTGCCCAGTCAATTTTATTTTATTTAAATTCTCATAGGTGATTTTTTGATCTCGTTCTCATGCTTACATTTTTTTTTTTTAAACAATTAAGGAGGGGTGGAGATTAAATATTATCTTTTTTATTAATTAAATCTTTTGGCGATCGATTTGTGACTTCATCAGCCCAGCGTTGGTTAAATAAATATGAACGTTGATATAATTTCGAATTATAATCGTGTATTAATATAAAATTATTTAAGGAGAATAGAATTTTTCATAGTTAACTGTCATTTTTTTTAAACAAATTTATAATCTCTGTGGTTATCGTAGATCTGGGGCTCAAAAGTCAGCTGTTAATTTAAATTACTCTTGTAATTTCTTTATAACTCTGTTTTAATAATATTAGTGATGGGTGCAGGACGTGGACCGGACGTGATCAATTCTTCTGTGGTTTCTTTACTCGTTCGTAGCTCGAGATTGCAGATGACTAGTGGAAACAAACGCATTTTTTTTGTTATCATAGGTCTATAATGAAGGCTTTTTTTTTTTAATTAAATGCTTTTATTTAACTTACTCTTTCAAGGTCACCAACTTTATGGCTTTGTTAAGGACACTTCCCGATGAGCTAGAGGTGTGAAATTTGATATTTAAGAGTCATTTTTGATGACGCAAATTGTGAGTTTGGTTTTACCAAAATGGACCAAACTAATGTGGTACTTTATTTGAAACCCTTCGTGAATTAATGTAATTTCAAAAGACTTCCCGATGGGCTAGAGGTGTGAAATGTAATACTTAAGAGTCATTTTTGATGACGCCACTATATGGTGGTTTTGATCAAAATAGACCAAACTAATGTGGTACTTTATTTGAAACCCTTCGCAAATTAATGTAATTTCAAAAGACTTCCCGATGAGCTAGAGGTGTGAAATGTAATACTTAAGAGTCATTTTTGATGACGCCACTATATGGTGGTTTTGATCAAAATAGACCAAACTAATGTGGTACTTTATTTGAAACCCTTCGCAAATTAATGTAATTTCAAAAGACTTCCCGATGGGCTAGAGGTGTGAAATGTAATACTTAAGAGTCATTTTTGATGACGCCACTATATGGTGGTTTTGATCAAAATAGACCAAACTAATGTGGTACTTTATTTGAAACCCTTCGCAAATTAATGTAATTTCAAAAGACTTCCCGATGGGCTAGAGGTGTGAAATGTAATACTTAAGAGTCATTTTTAATGACGCCACTATATGGTGGTTTTGATTAAAATAGACCAAACTAATGTGGTACTTTATTTGAAACCCTTCGCGAATTAATGTAATTTCCAAAGACTTCCCGATGGGCTAGAGGTGTGAAATGTAATACTTAAGGATCATTTTTGATGACGCCACTATATGGTGGTTTTGATCAAAATAGACCAAACTAATGTGGTACTTTATTTGAAACCCTTCGCAAATTAATGTAATTTCAAAAGACTTCCTGATGGGCTAAAGGTGTGAAATGTAATACTTAAGAGTCATTTTTGATGACGCCACTATATGGTGGTTTTGATCAAAATAGACCAAACTAATGTGGTACTTTATTTGAAACCCTTCGCGAATTAATGTAATTTCAAAAGACTTCCCGATGGGCTAAAGGTGTGAAATGTAATACTTAAGGATCATTTTTGATGACGCCACTATATGGTGGTTTTGATCAAAATAGACCAAACTAATGTGGTACTTTATTTGAAGCCTCACGCAAATAAGGCCCTATTAACTATAGTTTTGAATTTTGATATTTACGAGTCATTTTTTTATGATAATGAATAATTTTTCAATTGAACCAAATCAATACAGGCCAAACTAATGTGGTACTTTATCATATTGATGATTTTTGATAAGACTAAAAGACTAAAAAGCTTAAAATAAAAATAAAATAAAAAAAAGATTTTTAAAAAAATGCTTTTATTTAAATTGAACTAAAAAGAGAGAAATAAGAAAGAAATAATTTAATTGTTCTTGTTAAAATTTTTTAATATTTATGACTTAAAATAAAAGCGTGGGGCGCGAGCCTCGGAATCACTTCGAAGCGCCCCACGCTTTTATTTTAAGTCAAATATTAAAAAATTTTAACAAGAACAATTAAATTATTTCTTTCTTATTTCTCTCTTTTTAGTTCAATTTAAATAAAAGCATTTTTTTAAAATCTTTTTTTTATTTTATTTTACATCCTTTTGGTGCAAGAGGCTCGTTGTAAAGGTGACATTTCGCACTAAACAAATTCCTTTGAACATCACCTGACTAACTCTGAGCATAAATATACCAATTAATGGACTGAAGATGGTTTATAGTAAATAAACCGAAACGTCTCCGGCTGATTGGTTAAGCTTTCAGAGTAAATATTAATTATAAAAGCCCTCGGGGGTTGGTGTAGAGGTTAGCGTGCTAACCTCGTATACCAAACGTCGCGGGTTCGGACCCCAGGCAGTCCGATGATTTTATTTAAGCCATTTGGATACCAGATGGCTTAAATAAGAATGCCTGGACCCCAATATAGATAAATTCATAAATAACGGTTATCGTCAAAGTCTTAGATGGCCTAAGTTGCCGAAAAGACTGTGTGAATGTTTAAAAAAAAAAAAAAAATTAATTATAAAAATATTTTGCCAATAAATGCAGAATTCATTTCTTGTGCTCATACAGTGTGTGTGGGCCAATATCAAAACATATCCATGTGATTATTTCATTGTTTTTATAAAATGGAAATATTTATTGGAATTCTCTTCCAAACGACAAAAAAAAGAAAAAACAATGAAATAATCACGTGTGAGTGTTTTAATATCTACCCACAATGGACACTCAGGTCAAATTTGTGCTATTTTAATAAAACTTTATTATACATACATAAATATTAATTTTTATAATGTCTTTTTTTCTTGATCGTTTAAACCTTCTATTTTATTGAATTTACTTTCCATTTCATATCATTTAAACTGAAACAAGATTTCATTAGGTAAATTAAAACTAAAAACACTTGGTGGTATGTTTCAATAAAGTATAAACACTTGATTCGTATCTCGACACTTGCTGGTCATGTATTTGTAAGTTAGGGTTAAACTAAAAATTAAATTGAGAAGAGACAGCATTTCAGTGGCGCCATTTCATCTTGGGGATATCCCTAGACATATTTTGAAATAATTTATTTAGAATCTACCGGTATATATATGTAATTCGCTAATGTCCGTCTGTCTGTCACGCTCTATTTAGGCAACTTCCCGTAGGAATTTTGAAATGAAATTTTTTATTCTTAAACAGGACCTTCTAGGGATTACAGTTAATTGATTTTCATCCCGAAATTCCTATAACTTTTTGAGTTATTAATTTCTAAAGTCGCCATAGGAAATGTATAGAGAAATATATTTATGTATTCTTTGCATTTATATATTCTTCCTCAAGCAGGCTCATTGGAATAGTAGTATTATTTCTTTTTTTTCATAATTAGCCCCCGGGCTTGGTCTAATTGGTAGCGGGCCTATCTTCTATACCGAACGTCGCGGGTTCGGACTGCCGGGGGTGGCAGTCCGATGATTTTATTTAAGCCATTTGGATACCAAATGGCTTAAATAGAAATGCCTGGAACCCCAATAGATATTATCATATATAACGGTTATCGTCAAAGTCTTAAATGGCCTAATTTGCCGAAAAGACTGTGTGCATGTGTGTGAAGAAAAGTGTGAATGTTTTAAAAAAAAAATAAAATGTGAGGGTCTGCCGCAAACTGCCAGCTGGCGGGAGGTCCATGGGGTGAAGCCCGCCGGCAATTAATATAAAATTTATAAAGTATCAGAGCCACGGGAACATTTAGGATCAAAATTTTACTATTCAATTAGGCCAGTGACTTCGAATGTCTTTTAAATGCGTTTCGGTGCCTAGAGATTCAACATTCCGAGTACAAGTGAGGAGAGTTGCCTTATCTGAAAGCAGCAAGTTAATAAGCGTAGGCTCTTTTTTTGTTATTTATTTCTCGTGAGAATTTCTGCCAAACCGAGAAGGCATGTTCATCAAATTGCCGCATTCTAAAGTTTAACGCCAGGGAGAAACAACTTCAACTCCAACTTGAAAGATCAATAAATTGCAAATAAAAAAAAAAAAAAAAAAAAACTGAAAATTTTTTAAATATTCATATCATGATCGTTTTTTTTTTTTAACTATATCTGCACAAAGTTTTTTCTTTTTTTTATTGATTCTATTTCTCCCTTTGAAGTCTGCCAAGTAGTCAAATCAATTCAAATAAATAAAAAAAAAAAAATACAAGAACTTTATAAAGTGTTAATTAAATCTAAAAAACATTGCATAAATAAATTCTAATATGCCAAAAAGTGAAGGAATAGAGAGAATTTTTATCATCATATATATATATATGCAAAGTTATTTTAACTTTTAATGAGTTATTTGGCCAGATCCCATATTTCTTTTTATTTCTTTTATTCATCGCAGCCTGTTGGTCACCTTGCCTTGAGGGCAGGGTTACCACGCGTCCTACTTTCGGTAGGACAGTCCTACAATCACAATGAATGTCCTACCTCCTACAATGAAGCCTAATGTGTCCTACTTTGAAAATAAAATATTAAGTTGGTTTTTATAAGTCTGTATAATCGATTTCTAAACGCCCGGATATGATTTTATGAACACAATACCATAACATACCATGACAAGGGACTTTGATCAACTCGATCCGATCTTGGTATTGTACCGCTCATACGTCCTTTCGAAGCTTGAATACTGCGCCATTATCTGGAGTCCCGTCTATCGAACTCATGTGGAGAGAATAGAAAGGATCCAGTTCAACTTTCTTAAATTCCTATACTTTAAAACCCATGGCCACTATCCACATTATGGAGAATATTCCTACCGGACTCTCCTTCAGGAGTTTGGTTTTCAGACCCTTGAAAAACGTAGGGGGGCCGCCCATATAGTCCATCTCACCAGGCTCATTCATGGTGTTATCGATGACCCTGTTTCGCTGTCCCTTCTTGATTTCCACGCTCCCCTGAGGCCCACTCGCCATGTAACACCCTTTTTATATAGTATCGGGAAATAACAATTATGTTAAAAGATCACCAATAAACAGAATCATGCACCTATGTAATTATGAATATGGGCAGGTCGATGTCTTCCTTGGACCACTGAGTTCATTGACTGCTGCGTTAGTGGCTTGATGCTGTGAGCAGTCTATATGTGTAAATAAATAAATAAATAAATAAACATTAATTTATCAACCCAACAAAAAAATTTGTGTTTTACTAGAAACTTCCACTTTTCGCCACTGCAGTAAGCGCTAGTATCGCTCCGTTTGGATTTGAACTTTTAGGTGGATAAAGCTTCTATTTGTACTGTTTTTTTTTTATTGAATTTGAAACAAATTTTTTTCAGATTTGAATTGTAAGTCCATTATGTTTTCAAATATATTATTTGGTCGTTGCAAATGAAATGATTTAACGAACATTTAAAACATCTTGTTAACTCCCCTGATTGGCAAACAAAATACAGTACGACCGACAAATGGACTTTTATTTTCCAAAATAAAAGTTCAGATAATAGTTGTTCAAAATTATGTCTTACATTCTAAGTATGCCTGCATCATCATCATTTATAGAGCGAGTATTTTCTATAATAAATAGAAAATGGACCGATGAAAGAAATAAGTGTTCAGTAGAGTTAATTTGTTGACGAAATTGACGAAATTTAATTAATTAACTCTTTACAGAAAAATCCATTTACAAAGAGATGAATAAATATACATTGTATCATAGTTATACAGAACATTAATAAAATACAGTGTACCATCAAACGAGTGTCCTTAACAGTTTAGCGTCTATTGTGAAAAAGTCCACATCGGCATTTATGAAGGTTTCATTGGCCATTTTCAGCATTGTAGACATTGGGGACCAATAACCCAGGTTGGTCCTGGAATATTTTTCAACAAAAAGCGGGCTGCTCCTGCGCATAAATGTTGGCACTGAGATACCGACCCTCCCCAGTATCTGATCATCGTCGATGCGACCATACTGATACTCCGTGGAGAAAGAGTAGAGAGGCTCTTCTCCATCTCACACGGAGAGACTCAAGATTATATAGTGCCAAAAGATGGTCGTATGTGACATCATAAGTGAAGATCCCAAAGTCACTGGCAAATAGCAGCCTTAAGAACCTCCTCTGAACCCTTTCAATAGACAGATCAAAAGAGGCAGTATGGCCATACCAAATTATGGAACCGAATTCCAAGATACTCCTTACCAAAGATTTATAGAGGCACAAAAGTGCCTCCCGATCCTTGATGTATCTGGAGGACCTTTTAATCAAAGCGGAATTGCTTGTAAGCGTTAATTGTAAAGAAAATTGCGTACAATTTTATGAGAAAGTTCGAAACAACATTAAATTATTAAAATGCGCAAAGAGTGATGAAAAATATAAGTTCAATCATTGAATGTAGTCATTAAATAAATAACTTAAAATAAATTAGCATTATCATCACCTAAAAAAATATATATATATATATATATATATCCATTTCCTATTGTCCTACATTGAGCATTTTAATATGTGGCAACCCTGCTTGAGGGTGTTTGTTTAAAATATTGTTTAACTATTATTTTTAACAAAAAATCTATCTTTAAGTGACATTTTATTTTATTTTTTTTTTTTTATTATCCTTAATATAAATAAACAAATTTAATGTTCATCATTCATTGATATTTCTTTTTTTAATAGATTTTCCATCCAGAGACGACTGATGTATTTGATAAAAAGAATATGCCTCGAGTTATTTACTGCATTCACGCTTTAAGCACACATCTTTTTAAATTGGGCAAAGCTCCTCTGATCTTGGATCTTTATGGCAAGGTCGATTTCACAGGTAAGAAATATTATAGAATATATATATAAACAAAAAACAACATGTCGCTCTTTTTCTATTGCAAAGTTTTTTCTTTTTTCTTTTCTTTTTTAATTATATTTTTAATAATATTACTTTATTAAAGGGTGTTGTGTTCTTTTGGGTTGAAACATAAGTAATGGCCTTTTTTTTTTTTTTTTTTTTCTAAAAAAAAACTCACCCTTTTTTCTCATTCACACTCACACTCACACACACACACATTCACGCAGTCTTTTCGCATCATATAAGACTTTATACGATAACCGTTATTTTTATAATATATATATGGACCCTGTTACGCATTAGTGTGTCAAGCGCCAGGTACCGAGATTTAAGAAAATTAACATTAAAGTTTTTCTGATTTACATTCTTTTGATTAGATTACCATATATCTCATTTTTTTTTTTTGTCAATTGTGCAAGTAACATTAAATATAAATTTTTTAAGACATATTTCATAAAAAATACTATTAGACCTAATTATAGCATTTGAAACGCTCCCGGGGTTTGGAGTAGTTGGTAGAGTGCCTACCTTCTATGCCAAACGTCGCGGGTTCGGACCCCAGGCAGTCCGATGATTTTATTTAAGGCATTTGGATACAAAATGGCTTAAAAATCCTGAACAAAATAATTATTCAACGAGTATCGTTAAAAGTCTTAAATGGCCTAAGTTGCCGAAAAGACTGTGTGAATGAGCATTTGACACAAAATTCCGTGCTTAAATCAATTTTTAATTTTTTGGCGCTTGACACACTAATGCGTAACAGGGCCCATATATATTGAGGTCAGTCTTTTGGGCAACTCAGGCCATATTATACGATAACCAGTATTTGAATATATATGTATTGGGGTCCAGGCATTCTTATTTAAGCCATTTGGTATCCAAATGGCTTAAATAAAATCATCGGACTCCCTGGGATCTGAACCCGCGACCCTTGGCTAGTCACTAGCCAAGCCCGAGGGCAATTTTTATTTTAACAAAACAATAAATTAGTCAATAATAAATTCTCCGGCGTTGTTTACGACTTCTTCCCAACGTTCAATAAGTTTTTCGATGTCTAAAGCGCCTCATACACGCCGTACTTCAAGTACGCCTTCAAACGAGCCAAATCCGAATGTGTGTGGGTTCTCGCGAGCCGGGCCGGACAGAAGGCCCAGGCGGATAGGTTCCGGCTCGGCTCGGAAGCATATTCGCACGTGTGTGGGCTCTCACGGATCGGGCTCGTGCCCATGGGCGTAACTAGAGAATATGGCTGGGGGGGGGGGGCCATGGGACCAGCTATCCTCCGGTGGGCCTGGAAAGCCCCATATTTTCTCATTTTTTCTTGGGGCAAGGACCTTTCTGGGGGGGGGGGGAGGCAGGCCCCCGGCACCCCCTAGTTACGTCCATGCTCGTGCCTCAGATAGGGTATTTAATGACTGATTTTGGCTCGGCTCGGCTCTTGAGAGACCACACATATGCGAATTTGGCTCGTTTTTAGGCAAGCCGAGCCGGGCTAGGACAAACTAATTTATCCTACGTGTAGGCACAAATCCTCTGTGGCTATTTTCACACAAATTAAAATGGCAATCTCTCTTTGATATCAGATTAGATCAATCTCTTCCTGATTCTATTAATTTCACAATTTTATTACATTTGTTTTGAATGACATAAAAAAAAAAAAAAACATGGCTATGCAAAGCATGTTTTTGAATAACTAATTGGGGGAGGGGGGCATGGGGGGGGGGAGCAAATATAAAAAAAGCGCAGATAAATTTTAATTAGAAAAATTTTATAGGGTTTTATATATATGTATGAGAATAAATAAATGAAAAAATTGTAATTACGCAAGGCTTAAATAGAGATGGAGATCTCTTTTTTTTTTAAATATTTAAAGTACATATGCACTCATTAAAATTTAATATTAATAAATTTCCAAATTATTTTCGAAAAAAAAAAAAACTCGATTGCATATTAATTAAAGTTGAGTATTTTCCATTTAACGTTTGAATTAAATATTGAAAAGGATTCAATTTTTTTTTTTTTTTTTTTTGTGTCTTTTCATATAGACCGGGGATCTTTTTTTTGTTGCTTTTGAAAAATAGAAACTTTAATCATAGCTCGTCTAGATTATAAAAGCTTTGCCCGTTGTTTTTAATAAATATTTGTTTTCAGGTGAAATAGTTTTGATCACACGTTCATCTAACAAGGGGATTCTACGGCTATTGAGTCAATACTCATCTGGACGTCAATTTCCTAAATCAGTTCGCTGCGCTAAAATACACACGAGAAAATCGACTTTGAAGATTTCTGAGTTCTATAATTTTCAGGCCTATTCTGTAACACTTTTCGACAAGTGACTAACGTGTAGTTGCAAATCCAATTTGTTATTTATTAAACGACTTGTCTTATTTAACAATAGCGGCTCTGAATATAGTGAGCGCCACAATAAAGTCCCCACCTGATAGCTTTAGCCTTAAGTATATGGTGTATAGTGAAATAATTTTAATGACCGAAAGGGTAAAATGTAAAATCTGGTACAGATGCTTTTATTTTACTTTTTCAAATTTCATCATTTACCATATATTATACCATATACTTAAGGATAAAGCTATCAGGTGGGGACTTTATTGTGGCGCTCAATGTACATCAAGGGCGGTTTCAGAGGTGTTTCTCGGGGGGGGGAATTACCCCCTTTATCTCCCCTTGTATCCGCCCTTGATGTGCTGTGAGGACAATATCTCCACCCATGCGTTTTCTGCTTATGATTATTTCATTGTTTTTATAAAAGAAAATGAAAATCTTTATTGGAGATATTCCAAGTTTGAAGCATGAAAGTTTTCATTAAAAAATATATAATATTTTTTTTTTTTAAAACAATGAAATAATCACAAGTAGAAAACGCATGGGTGGGACTTAATATTGTCCCTCACTGTACATGTTTGGAACTCTGAAATCTTCAAAAGTCGATTTTCTCGAGTGTTATTGAGAAGCGCATTACTTTAGGAAATCGATGTCCTGATATTCACCTACATGCCCTAAGGGTGTAAACAAATCGGTGACCCACTATCCATAGGGTTCCCTTGTAAGATGTTGACCCCCCATAGATCGCTAGATGTAAGACGAATTGTGATTGTAGTTTGTCCTGAGGAAGGACTCGATTTGCTTCCGAAACGTCGGCGATTGAAATAAAAAATTTGTTAAAGATTGACTTTAAATTTTTTGACTGATTTGTCCACCATTATTACTAATATTTGGATATGCTTAAATGAAATTTAACTTAAATATTTGCTTGAAGTTGTGTTTGTGATGTGATTATAATAGAAGAATGGAGATTGGAATGCTCGAGATTAAATAAAACTCCGAGACGTTTCGGCCTGAATTTATTTGTCCACCATCAGTTAAATATTGCAAAGCGCACATGTGATTGAACCGGGATAATAAAATTTATTTGCCGATCTGAATTGATTTTGAGCGCAGGAAAATCCGGCACACCCAGGATTTGAATAGGGATCTTCTTTGTAGAAAGCTCGACACCAGCGAGCGCCCACATTGTTGTAAAAGATGATCTCTCTTGTTTAAAATTTGTGTTATAGAATAATAAAGTTAGACACCCCCCTGGGACCGGCAAAATAAGCTTTTAAACAAAATCGCCCAAAGAGTACTAGTACTTTACTGATGTAGTTTTTCAGTTGTTTTCGATTTTCTCAAAATTCGCTCCAACGATTTTGATTAAAATTCAAAAATCAATTATTTTTTAGATGCTCTTTAAAATGTATATTCTCATTTTGCCATCCAAATCTTCTGAAGCACACTTTACTCTTGTACTTCATAGGAAAGATAGGAGAAATGGTAACAAAATATAAATATTTTCCTACGTTTATAAATTTTACATCTTGAATTCTAATATATCGGATATATGTGGACACAAAAAACCTGGTGTAACAAGCACAGAACACAACTTTCTCTTACCAAGGTAAGAGAAAGTTAAGTGCTGTGCGACCAATCACACCAGATTTTTTTTCTTTTAATTCTACTCTGTAATAATTGATAACTTAGGCGAGATATTTATTTTCCAGACGAGCAAATCCAACTAACGAGCGAGGATCTGAAACGATGCTGTCTGCAGATGCCCTCCTTTCAGAAAATCGGCGGTCTCATGTCCAAAGATCTCAAAGGAGACCAGAATGCTTTGCACAATTCCGTTGTCTCTATTAATAACGCTATCGATTCACTGGTAGGGTAGAATCCATATTTAAAAGAAAAAAAAAAAACAAAACGCTTAATTAATATGAATTTTATTTTTGTAGGATTTGAAATCGTTAAGTGACGCAATCAAGAGTCCATCTTCTCAATTGCAATATGTTGAAGAGGAATTATTTGACGAATATCTTAAGGATTTGTATGAAGCGAAAATTATAAAAGCTCAAGCTGCTGCTAATAAGGTGAATTTTCTTAAATAATAATGCCAATATATATATTCATAATAACGGTTATCGTATAAAGTCTTAAGGGGGTTCAGGAGCGACGTTTAAAAAACAAACTAGACTATTATAAGGAATTTTTCAATGCGGTTTTTTTTTAAACAAATTAAATTCATAAGAGATTATTGGGACATCGATCTATGATTTTTTTAATGACTTATTAAAAATTATCGTAATTAATTTTTTTGTTATCAAGCAAATACAAAAAAACAATCTGTCCCAATAATCTTTAATTTTTTTTAAATTTAAAAATGAATTTATTGTTATTATTAATCACATATTAATTAGGAAATTTTTAAAATATGCTTAGATGATTTATTTAAAAATCATCTGTCAAATTGAGTTCAGCATTCTTGGAATAGATGGCAGGCTAGTCTAACAGCCGATCCCCTAATAGCCTAAAAGACTGTCTGATTGTGTGTGTGAATGGGAAAAAAGTGTGATTGTTAAAAAAATAAATAAATAAATAATACCCTTAAGAGACTTCTTCAGAAATCGGAGCCAGTGGGAAGGGGGGGGGGGGGGTCTGGAAGCAAATGCTGTTTGGTTTTGTATGGTAACAAAATAAAAACACAAACTTTAATGTGAGCAAATTAGAAATAACTTTAGACAAATCAATTTCTCTAAATAAATTGCATTCACTATTCATTAAGATGAGATTATTTAGACGAACATGTTCCATTTATCCGTAGTCAGGGCTTTACAAGCTAAACATTTATTGCTTCGGGGCCCGGAGCATTTGCTACATCTACTATATATGGCTAATCCGACTCTGATCATAATAACAGTAATATTGAAATAAGTATAAGCTCTTTTAATTTTCCTTATAAGAACTTGAAACATATCACCCAGTTATTAATACATTAGAATACTAGAGCATATGAGGAAGAGTTTATTAGAAATAAAAAAAAAACACATTTGTTATTAATTATTTATTAAAAATATAAATATTGTATCAACTGCTTATTCTGCATTCGTTTTCAAGTACTGTGCACTTACTCCGATTCAATCAACTAACCTCTAAGGGAACGTTACGTGCATTTTATATGCAACGACGTCAGAGCCATCTACAGCCATTCTCATGAACTTAGACACAAACATCAGCGCCAACTTGTGTCTAACTTCATGACTGTAGTTGCATATAAAATGCACGTAACGTACCCTTGGGTCGAAGCAAGTGCACAGAACTTGAAAACAACTGCAGAATAAGCATTTGTACAGTATTTATATTTTTAATAAATAATTAATGGCAAATGTATTCTATAATTAAAAACTCCCCTATGCCTCTGCCCTTGTCCGACTTAACTCCTATTCATTTGGCTATCTTTTAATAAATTAAGCGCTTTATTTTTGTTGCCAAACTTTAAATTTTCCTCATTCATATTTTTCTTACTTTATTTTTTCTCTCCTCTTGTTTGAATTCTTAATCACACACGCCCTTTACGCCTTGGCAAGAGCACTAAAACAAGTGACAAAAGTCTTTAGATATAAATTAATTAATTAAAAATTACACGCGTTGAATGAATTTTTTAAAAAAAGTTTAAAATAACTTTTTTTTCTCTCTTTTAAAATCTTTTTTCTTTTTTTTTTAAGACACTATTTTTTAAGCCTTTTTTTTGTTTCAACTTTTTAAGATTAAAAAATTAATTTTTTTTAATTTTTTTTTTTTTTTTTTTTTTTTTTTTTTTTCTAGTCACAAAATGATAGCTACGTGGCGGATTTTTTTGATGATAAATTAACTCATGCCGAAATTCAAGGACATATTTCTCTCACTAATGGTAATTTGTTTCTCTTTTATTCCCTTTATCAAAAATATCTATAAATTTAATACATATACAGGTCTATTCTCTAAAAACAAACGTTAAAATTTTAAATAAACAAATAGGTGTTAAAATAAACAAAAACTTTAAGGCCAAAGCGTTAACATTTAGTAAATAGTGTTAAAAATTAATGCCATGTCTTAGGGGGGGGGCTTTAATATTTTAACGTCGTGTTTAAAATAAAAATGGCGTCCTTAACCTAAAAAGTAAGGTTATGATTTTGATAGCTTTGAAATAAAAGCAACATGTTAACGTCGCTGTTAAAATTTTGTTTAGATAATAGCATTTTTTAACACTGATTGATTTTACAATACTTTTTAACACCCATTTGTTTATTTTAAATTTTCACGTCTGTTTTTAGAGAATAGACCTGGTTAAAATTTAAAATCAACAAATGGGTGTTAAAGTAATGTAAAAACAATCAGCGTTAAAAATACTATTTTCTATATAAAGTTTAGTCAAAATTTTACTTTTAAACACCTGGTGTTTGTTCGTGTTTTTAGACCTCTCGATAACTTATCGCATGCGCATCATTAAATTGATTTGTTATTTTCAATCGGACACTCCAGCGGTAAAAAAAACAACGCCAGATTACTTTTT
>JAKCPI010001566.1:0-22126 GCA_023213315.1 Euborellia annulipes | reverse complement strand
CTTGAATTTAAATATTTGATCATTTAAAATTGTTTGATTTTTTCTTTTTATACCGGTAATGAATATCCATTATAATTTATTATTTAGAAAAACATTTTATTTTTTTTACTAGCCGCGCCGCCCGCCTTCGGCGGGCTTCGCGTCTAGCCAGGGGAGCCCCCTGGACCCCCCAGTCGCTGGCTCGGGCCCGCCTGTGGCGGACCCTCGCCTTTCTTAAATATGAGAAACGGACTGGCGTCTAGACGGGGGGCTACGCCCCCCTGGACCCCCACCAGCTGGCTCGGGCCCGCCTGCGGCGGACCCTCGCCTTTCTTAAATATGAAAAACCGCCTGGCGTCTAGACAGGGGGGCTACGCCCCCCTGGACCCCCCACCAGCTGGCTCGGGCCCGCCTGCGGCGGACCCTCGCCTTTCTTAAATATGAAAAACCGCCTGGCGTCTAGACGGGGGGCTACGCCCCCTGGACCCCCCACCAGCTGGCTCGGGCCCGCCTGCGGCGGACCCTCGCCTTTCTTAAATATGAAAAACCGCCTGGCGTCTAGACAGGGGGCTACGCCCCCTGGACCCCCAGCCGCTGGCTCGGGCCCGCCTGCGGCGGACCCTCGCCTTTTCTTAATT
The DNA here is from genome assembly GCA_023213315.1 of Euborellia annulipes. Taxonomy (NCBI): domain Eukaryota; kingdom Metazoa; phylum Arthropoda; class Insecta; order Dermaptera; family Anisolabididae; genus Euborellia; species Euborellia annulipes. The sequence continues at coordinate 21,509 of JAKCPI010001566.1, read as the reverse complement.
ATAAAAAGAAAATTATTATTACTACGTATTTCAATCCAGTGCCTGCTTGAGGATTTGTTTACATTCAAAGAATACACAACTGCAAAGAATACTTAAATATTTCTCTATACATTTCCTATGGGAGAAATCGTAACTTTAGCAATTAATAACTCAAAAAGTTATAGGAATTTCGGGACCCGAGTATTTTTCCGAGACTCTCCATAACGTCCTTTATAAGAATGCAAAATTTCGTTTCAAAATTCCAACGGGAAGTTGGTCAAACAGAGCGTGACAGACGGACGGACAGACGGACACACCGCAATTATTATATATAGATAGATAATTATCTCTTTTAATTCTATTTGTAATTTTTTTCATTTTTCAACAAATTTATTTTTTATGGATAATACATCCAACAATACCAAGTGAAAGGAGTGGGACCCTCCCCTCCTCCTTTCCCCGCCTTCCCCTCAGACTGCCTTCCTCTTTACTTATATACTCTTTACTTAGTATTCTTTGAGACGCTATCTTTATAAGTGTAGTTTATTGTCTATTCAAATGAAGAAGATCCATTTTCATTGGTTTTAAGTTGTGTATTCTGATTGCTTTCATTTCCACAAGGTAGATTATATTTATTTCTTCAAAATATCGTTAAATACTTTTCACCCACTTTCTCATTCCTTTATTTATACGCGTAATTAGGCACCGGTCTTGATCGACGTTGTTGACATCTGAAGTAGGTGTTAGAAATAACTTTACCATTTAAAACCCTTCTATACTTTAAATATATTAATAACGATTCAAAATAATAAATTAATTTTTATCAAATTAAATTTATTTAAAATGATATGTAGGGGTACATTAAGTTTTTTTTTTTAATTTTCAGGCCTCTACAATCGGCCATTCTTTCTCCAGCGATCACGTTGGCTTTACTTGATGAAGTGCTTCAGGTCATCTACGGAGTACTTCGTCATCTTGGATCCTTACTTAGTAGAATTATTTCAAGTAAGACCAGCGTTTATTTCAAGGAGACTGAGATTTTATATACAACGTCCAAAAATTTTACATAAATTTGAGAATTTAGAAAATTTTTCTAAAGATATCAAAGACCAATGAATTTTTAAAGAAATTGTTAGATGGTTTAAAGTTTGTGAAGGGGCATACTCAGTGGCGTATTCAGGGGGGGGCCCGGGGGCCGGGCCCCCCCAAAGCCTTCTCCAAAACAAAAAAATACCTATTGTTTTCCCTAATGATATTTTTTTTTTTAAATAAATATTTTATTAACTCTCATAAATTCTAAAATCTAACAAAAAACTTATAAATAATTGAAAAAATCTCTAATATTTATTTACGAATTTTGTATTAAAATTATTTTTTATTTCAAGAAAAAAAATTTTTTTATTTGTTTTTTATTTATAATTATTATATTATCTAAAAAAAATTTCTCCACTTTAAGTTTCTTGGTGAAGGTGGGGTTGGGGGGGGGTTCATAAAACTTTTGGGCCCCCCCCAAGCAGAAATCCTGGCTACGCTACTGGGGGGGGGGGGTTCATAAAACTTTTGGGCCCCCCCAAGCAGAAATCCTGGCACGCTACTGGGCATACTAATTTGATTCTGATTCTAGAATGTTTTCAAACTTTTAATAAAAGGAATTAATTTTTTTTTCAGATAGTCCTTGAACTTATGAGACAATATTTCTCGGGCTCAATCTCCAGATGCCTAAACAGGCATCATCATACAGAACGAGGCTTATATAAAAAGTTGGAGGGGTTATTATTACTTTATACACGAATGATGAAGGAAAGGACATTACTCTTCAAGTCAGCTGGTAATTTTTTTTCTTAAATTAATTTTCAATAAAACAAATTTGACTTTATATTGCCTATATTATATTTTTATTATAGAAAGCATTGTTTGTTTTTTTTTTTTATATAAGCTGAAATAGTTTTTTAGCGAAACTATCCAAAAATGTATTACATTTTATTAATTACTGTCGTTTTCTTTTCTTTCAGTTCCCGGTATACTTTCATGAGATTGATTTGACTTCTGCCCTCTCTTCTGGAGTAACAAGTGAGCCTCGCTTCTGCTGCAACAATTCTTCTCGAGTAGCAACTGATCTTCTCTTCTAGTCTTTCTACTGAGCTTCTCTTCTCAAGGAACTTGAAGTAAGGCCAGCGATTATATTAAAGGAGACTCAGATTTTTTACAGTTTAACTAGAGTTGAGATCTTCCTAAATTTTTACAGTCAAAGAGTCAAGTGATATTCTTTTAGAAATTGTTAATAACAGCGCTAGTTTGATGTCAAAATTAATATCGATATGAAATTTAGGCCAATCTTAATAATTTGAAAAAAATATTATAAACCATATAGTTGGTGATATTTTTTTTCAAATTTCTAATAAAGGAACAATATATCATTACAATATTATGTTCTTTAAATTAGATTAACTTGAAACTATGTTCTCTTACTAAATTTTTCTAAAAACATCACCAAACTTAAATTGACTGATGACAATTTTAGTTTTTCAACTCAAGTGTATCTGTAATGTAAGATGACAAAAAAAAAAAAAAAAACTTAAATTCTTTTTACAACAATAATAATTTACAATCAAAGATAAACTTAAAAAGTTTAATATTTAAAAATAAATTTTTTTTTTTAGATTTTGATCAATAGTTGAGAATTCGCACATATACACACTCACACACATATAATATGTAAGTCATGTGGTTCCCAACTTATTTTCAAATATAAACCGTTATTTATTCATTTTTATATTGATAAAACGGATAAACGATTAACATTTCCAAAGACAAATTTTGATTCTATTACTTTAATAATAAAAATAATTAAGAAATTTTCATTTTTCTTCTGAAAGGGAATATCTTTAATTTTTTCATATTTGCACTTGTCCATCGTGATGTCGTAATTTATATTTAAATTACAAAAAAAAAAAAAAAATGAAATAAATAAATAATAAAAATAAATTTAATTTTTATATAAAAAAGAACATCTCGTGGTGCAATTGCAATGCGCGGTGGTTGAGAACCCTGATTTGCAACTTGGTTATTTTCATTTTTTTACTATATTCTTTTGTTAAAGTTCATTTATTTTTAATTAGAATTTCATCATTTACCTAAAACTATTTATTTCTCTAAATAAATTATGTAGATTTCTATTTTTTTCCGAATCATTCTTATACCGTGTGATTTTTTTTATATATAAATAAAATAAAAATTGTAATAAATAAAGAAAAAAAATCAATTTATATATAAAAAAACAAAATTATAGATATTTGAAAATTTTATAAAAATTGATTATAAAATTCAATTTTCAGTTCAATTGAAGTTTAAAGATGAAAATAACTCTCTCAATCCTCTACCTCCCTACCCTTCCTCTCAAACACTCACACACACATAGGTATTTTAGGCCCCAAACTCTCTTCCTCTTTAGGTTAGGTTTCCTTGCTGCCTTTCTGCGAGTTTCTGCGAGATCACCAAGTCGTCAAGTTATAAGGTGTGTTCTGCCATTCTGGCAAACATTTAGCTAATAGGTCATGAAGAAAGGGTGGGTTTTTAGCTTCAGGGCTTCTCTTTCAGTGTATTCTTCGAGCGATTCGATGGAAATGGAGGATGGAAATGAAACAAGGTATTTACATGCCCTCTCTATAGGAGTAGGAATGGACATAAGGCCCATTTAGATTTTTTAATTCTTTATTTACAAACTAAAAATTATATTTTGAATCAAAGATTCAAATTAAAGAAATTTCATCAAAAAAGTTAAACAAATTAATTAATTGAAGCAGCCATTTTTAATCTACACATACACATAATAAAGCTTTTAATATCAATATAAACACAAAAACCAAAACTAAACAATTTTGCTACAAAATATATTAATTGGCTGCAAATATTTTTACCAATCTGAGTCTCCTCTTTATTTTTAATAAGCAGATCCTGTCATCGATGATGAAGGGGACGGTTTCTAAAAATTTAAATATTTAATTTTCAAAATTTCTTTTTAGACTAGTTTCTTTTAAAATGTTAAAATTTGTTTTTGTCAATTTTTAATTTCGAAGGGTTTTTTTCAACCCCTTGATCCCCTGAGATCCGCTTATTTTTATTATTTTTATTATTGCTTGCGAAAAACGAGTAAAGCCAAGTAGTCTAAAAACATGGGAGCTTCAAATGCTTAAGACAAATTTAGAAAATCAGTACAAATAATAATTTAATTTAATTTTATTTAAATTTAATAAAATTAATATTTTTTTATTTTGTTTGAAAAATTTCTTCAAAAGAGTAGCTATCTTGTAAATGTAAAATGTTCAATTTTATAATTAATTAAGAATTTGATTTATTATAATAACTCCATTGTCTCTTTAATCTTCTTTCGCAAGCAATAGTTATAGTTATATAAGTAAAAATTGTAAAAAGCAAAATAAAAATTAAATTTATAGTTATCATATTTTTTACATTTTAAGCAAATGGTTCATTTGAATTATATATACAGTCAGTCCTTGACTTGTATAACTGCTAATTAAAATTTTATAATTTTTCTTAGTATAAAATTTATTTAATAATTGTTTCATAATTTTTTTTTGAAGTATTTTAGGCACTTCTTCATCAGCAGTTCACATTCAAATGCCATATACAAGTTAATTAGCAATTCTTTATATAGAGTCCTTGGATCAAACTCCAAATGATCTAGATTAATTTGTAAATTTCTTTAATGGTTGAATATTAATTAATTTATATGTGACATGAGTGTGAATCATTAAAAGAAGTCCCGACAAGTCCTTCTGAATTATTTGGAACTTTATTAGATAAAAGAAAACTCACAAAAATTATAAAATTTCAATAAGCAAACACTTATTCAATTTATTAGGAGCAAAATTTATTTGATATATTTTGAAATTTTTAAAAATTTTTATTTATTTACCTCACCACTTAATCCTTGGTTTAAGTTTTGAGTCGAATTCATAAAAATATTTTAAGAATTTCTATTTAAGAACAAATACAAAAGATTTTTCTCATCATATCATCGAAACCAAATTTTATTTTTCTCTATTTATTGAAACTTCAAAATGTCAATGGATCTACTGTATTTTTTTATTCTGCTTTAATATTTCAATTTTTGTTAGAATTAAGGGACATTATTTTTTTGTAAATATTTTTTGTAAACTTGAGCTCTCTCGGATTTCCGTTCGCTAGAAAATCAGCATGCAATCAAAAAAACACTGTTTATCCCCGTTAGGCGTTAGGCAGTCTAGAGTTTGGAAGGAAGAGACGAGTTCTTGTTTTTTATTTTATTTTTTTTATTTTTGATATAACTCAAAAACCGAAACTTGTCATGTTTCATTGGATTCTTGATTCTGATCACATTGATTTCGAACAGCAAGTGAATATAAAGATTCTCTTGTGGAGAGTAATAACAACCTTTCGATAAATGATTACTAGATTTAGGCAGGTATTTCATCATCAGTACTCAGTTCAGTTCGGATCCTTGTGTTAAGATGATAAGTCCAATGAAAATACAACAAGTTTCTTCTATTCGGACAAAATTAATTAGGCCTTAGGCCTATGAAAGTTCTCTTCGGCCAAAATTAAATGCATGTCTTTCGATTTTTATATTAGGGAATGATAGAGGTGAGGGGGATCACTCTCCCCGGGCGCAATAATATTTAAATATAGGTCCCTTTAGCTTAGCTTCTCTTAAACAACAATGATATTTGAATTTGGGAGAGTGGTCACACTTGATGAATATGCAATTTTTGCACTTCTAAAGCTTTTTTTAAGATCTTAATGATCTTTTTTTCTGATTTTTTTGCATTTTATGCGAAGATTAAAAAGGAAAAATTGTGAGTGAAGTACGAACATTCATTCTTCGAAGACTATGAGGACCAAGAATTCATATCAACAAAGGCATACTCTATGAAGATCAACAAAGGCAATACTCTATGAAGAAGACGCCTCCACGCCTCATCCTCTTCAAAAGAAGCTTAAATGTGAGAATTTGTGTTGTGTATTTAAAATAATATTTTTTATGTAAAAACTATGTATAAAGTATTAAAAAAAAATAAATGTTTCCCATTTTATTTTTCAGCCGAGAATATCAACTTGTATTCATAATTAATTCATCAAAAGAGAATTAATTTTGAATATGAGTTTTTTATTTAACATTTTGAGATTTTTTTGTTTAGATAGTAAGCGAGCGATAGCAGAAACTAACACCTGAATGGATTTCTTCAAATGAATTTTGCCAACTTATTATGGGGCATCTTTATGAAAAAGTAATTATCTTTTTCTTATTTTTAATAGTATATATGAACCCTGTTATTCAATGGTGTGTCAAAGACCAAAAAATTCAAAATTGAGTTAAGCATGGAATATTGTTTCAAATGCTTTAATTAATAGTATTTTTTATGAAATATGTCCTAAAAAAATTTATTTTTAATGTAAAAGCATAAAATTATTTTTACAATATTTCAATGCAGGTTTTTACATTTTTCAATAATGATTTATGTACTTAACATGTTGTTTCGTAATACTTAATTTGAAAAGAACAATTTTTCATTTATGAGTCAAGTGCAAGACATAGTAAACAACTATACTCTTGAAATATATTGTTGCGTTTATGCCCTAAGTATTTTCAATTATGAACACCGGCATCGCTATTGTTTAGAGGTATTTAATATAAACTCAAGAAAATATTAATTTTATTTATTTCAAATTTATATATTCAATACACTATTACTATATTCCATTTGTTGAAATTTAATACAAGTATTTCATAGCCTACAAAAATTATCAATAGTTATATTATAATTCATTTTTTACTTTCTTTTAGCCTAATTCTATAATGTTTTTTATCTTTTTCTATGAACTATATATATATAATTTTCCAATTAACAATAAATTAATATCGTTTGAGTTTTAACCAGTGTGATTTTAACAACCAATAAAAAGTTATTTACCAAATAATATTATATATATTCTTCCCCCTTAAATAAACAAAAATCATTTTTTTTTTTGAAAAATGAGAAAATTTTCTCTGAATTCGTAGACGTCAAAATTTAATTTTTTGATATTATTCCTGATAATGAAGATGAGGATGAGGATCAGTGCGATTTCGAAAAGACAACAAAATAAATAATATTAGGTTAGGTTAGGTTGAAGTGGCCGTAATATTAAGTCTATTTCATTATTATAACTTTGATTTACTGTTTCCAAGCTATTTATTCAGAAATTAATTGATGAGAAAATTTTGTTATCAATTTGTATTTAATTTTAAAATATTAATACTATTTAAAATTGATGAATGTGATTTTGATAAAAAGTTTCTATGCTACTAGTATTAAATATAAAGAGACTGAAGCATTTTTGCAAATATAATTGGACTTAGAGAATTTTTCAATCATGGGTCAAGGGACTTTGAAGCATTTTTTACAAATATATATCGCACATAGAGAATTTTGTAAAAATAATTTTTTATATTTTATTTTTTTTCTCTAAATTTGTCATATTTTTAGAGATAATTTATGAATATCTGCCATAATTACAGTATTTACTTGCACAATTGACAAAAAAAATGATATATAATCTAATAAAAACAATTTAAATCAGAAAAACTTTAATGTTGATTTTCTCAAAACTCGATATTTGGTCTTTGACACACCATTGAATAACAGGGTTCATATAAGGAAGGCATATATATATGGACCCTGTTATGCATTAGTGTGTCAAGCGGTTAAGCACGGAATATTCTTTCAAATGCTATAATTAATAGTATTCTTTATGAAATATGGCCTAAAAAAATTTATATTTAATGTTACTTGACTATTTATATGTATTCTAAATGTTTTTAATACTTTTTTACTAGTATTATATAAAAATAAAAAGATTTTTAACTTTGCCCAACAACCATAGGTTGGGCAAGTAAAGTTAATGTAATCGTAAAAAAAATCGAAATTTTTCTGAAGCTGCCAAAATGCGTTTTGAGATCCCCTGAAGTAAGTAGTTTTTGGAATGATGTCTGTGTGTGTGTATGCCTGTGGTAATATTTTTCGTCAACGAAAACTCAAAAACTATTCACCCAATTGTTTTGAAATTTTGCACACATAAACTAGAGGTAAAGGTCAAGAACTGAAAAGCTTTTGGTAAACATCGGACCATTAGGGGGCGCTCTAGAGGGGGGCCAATATTTTTTTCTTACATAACCTATAATTTTTTTTATATATTCAGAAACTAGACTTTCTCCCGAGTAAAATGATATATAATATTTGTATCCTAATTTGTCATAAATTTGTTAAAAAATCATTTAAATTCGAAAATTGTGCATAGCAACAAAGCAAAATCAAAACAAATAAACAAACCCGTTGCGTTATTTGGGGAGGCAAAGTTGTGCGCTCGGCTTAGTCCGACCCTTTATTTTTACTCTTCACTATACTTAACAGAGTGTATATGTGTTAAGATATCTATTTGATGCTATGCTCACTCAATTGTTGGTTGATTTGTTTCAGCCGATCTCGTCTCGTTGCCAAGTGACACATGAAGAGATGCTGTAACAAAAGAAAATATATTTAATTAATAATATTCTAAATATTAAAATATGATAATTATCTATTTTTTTCTTGTCGCACCAGATTTTTCGTGTCGACATATATTTAGTTTCCACAATTATATTAAAATTCAAGATGTAAAATAAATAAGAATGACCCCAGTATATATATTTTTATAATAACGCTTATCGTTTAAAGTCTTATATGGCCTGAGTTGCCGAAAAGACTGTGTATATGTTCGTGTGGATGTGAAGTGTAAATGGAAAAAAAGTCTTATATGGCAGACCGTGTGAATGTGTGTGTGAGTGTGAGTGAATGAGAAAAAAGTGTTAAAGTTTAAAAAGAAAAGTACAAGAGTAAAGTGGTCTTCAGAAGATTTCAATGGCAAACTGAGAATATAGATTTTAAAGAGCATCTAAAAAATAATTTATTTTTGAATTTTAAACAAAATCGTTGCAGCGAATTTTGAGAAAATCGAAAAAATCTGAAAAAACTACTAACAGTAAAGTACTAGTACTTTTTTGCCGTCTTTGTCTAACGCCCTAGGGAGGTGCCTAACTTAAATATAAAATTTCAATCTCCTAGCTCAATTCCTTCATGCTTTAAATTGAGCCCAGACAGACAGACAGACCATGTTGCGAAAACCACTTTTTTACTTTCTCTTACCTATGTATATATGTAATATATATATAGAGAGAAAGTATTGGATTCATGTCAAAAATTCGATGTCGAGATTTTGATGGATCTTCACGTTTTGAGGTCCCCTGAATCCAAAAAGTGGTTTTCGCGACATGGTCTGTCTGTGTGTGTGTGGGTGGGTGGGTGTGTGTTCAATTTTAAGCATGAAGGAATTGAGCTAGGAGGTTGAAATTTTATATTTAAGTTAAATACCTCCCGGGACCGGAAAAATAAGCTTTTAATCAAAATCGGCCAAAGAATACTAGTACTTTACTGATGTACTTTTTTTCAGTTTTTTTTCGATTTTCTCAAAATTCGCTCTAACGATTTTGATTAAAATTCAAAAATCATTTATTTTTTAGATGCTCTTTCAAATGTATATTCGCATTTTGCTCTCAAAAATTGTTTGAAGCACACTTTACTCTTGTGCTTCATAGGAAAGATAGGAGAAATGGTTGCCATGGTTACAAAATATAAATATTTTCCCATGTTTATAATTTTGACATCTGAATTCAAATATTCCCTACTGCCGGGAACTAAATACATGTCGACACAAAAAATCTGGTGTGACAAGCACAGTACACAACTTTCGATTACCGATGGTAAGAGAAAGTTGTGTGCTGTGCGCCAGTCACACCAGATTTTTTCAAGAGACCTCAAAAGAGAAATGTGAATATCCATCGAATTTTTGACATGAAAACAATACTTTCTCTCTTTATATTTTAACATATGTAGAGGTAAGAGAAAGTAAAAATTTGTTGTCAGGACTTACTAGAGCAGAGAGAGAGCCCTCGGAGACCTCGGAGTGCGCTTATATAGACAAGGTAGATGATTATATAACAAAGAGTATAGGTGTTGAGATTCCGCTTCTATGTGATGCTCCCTCATTTGCTGTTGATTTGTTTCAGCCGACCTCGTCTCGTTGCCAAGTGACACATGAAGAGATGCTGTAACAAAAGAAAATATATTTAATTAATAATATTCTAAATATTAAAATATGATAATTATCTATTTTTTTCTAAGTTTAATACTGTATCTTAATCAAAGTTAATATTTGAAAATAACTGGATTGTACGAGTTTTTAATCTATATATAAATATAAGAATATATCTTCAAAAGGAAGTTTACTCGTTGTTCCTCGAGGTGGATAAGGTGAGTTCTAGTTAAAAACGAATGTTTTTTTGTATGTTGGGAATTTATTGCGACTGTTTTTTGCAGATTATCACAGTTTCGAGGGCAAATTTGTGATGATGTATGTATGTTGTTTCAGCCTGATGATGGGGTATTTGACCCCGAAACTGTGATAATCTGCAGAAAACAGTCGCAATAAATTCCCAACATATAAAAAAACATTCGTTTTTAATTAGAACTCACCTTATCCATCTCGAGGAACAACGAGTAAACTTCCTTTTGAAGATATATTCTTATATACAAAGTTAATATTTTATTATCTACTTATGGCTATTTATATTGAATAAAGATTTTTTTATTTTTTTTAATAATAGTTTTTAATTTTAACCCAAATTTCCTTTCCTAATGAATAAAAACATTGAAATTAAATATAAAATTATTATATTATATTAATTATTCTTACAAATTCTCACTTATTAAATAATTTTTTAATAAAAATTTTTCTACCTTTAAAAGTAAATAAATGAATGACATTTATAATATTATATATATATATATATATAATATTATTATAAGGTTTAAATATTAATATTAAAATTAGTGAAATGCATAAGTTAAGTTTTTTTTTTTTTTTTTTTCTGGAAAATGGGTACCAGTATTCTAAATTTTTTAAAAACCATTTAGTCGAACGCAAAGTATTAGAAAACAGTAAAATTTTTTTAAATATTTTTCACTAAACTAACTTATTAATTGAATAAACATTTACCAGAAAAGGGGGATTTTTTTACACTTTTTTAAGGAAAAAATATTAAAAACATATAACCAAGTATTTATTAATTTAAATAAGCGAAAAATGTAGGTACCGCCGGGAGTTGCACCACGGATCTTGTCGATTTACGCTCAACATGCCCTACTGTTGGACCACAGCCCTCGCTTATTTGAATTATGATAGCGCTGATTTCAGTCCTAACCCCAACACCGATTTCCGTCTGAGGGCGCATAGATGATTGTTTTGAGAAATTAACTCAATTATGCAATTAATAAATAAAGAATTAATATATCATGTGCCAGATAATTATGAAAAACATATAACCAGTATTTATTAATTTAAACGAAATCACCACGGATCTTGTCGATTTACGCTCAACATGCCCTACTGTTGGACCACAGTACGCACTCGCTTATTTAAATTATGATAGATCGCTGATTTCAGTCTACTAGAGAAACGCCGCTCAAATCAAGCGTTCAGATTGAGTGCGTACTGTGGTCCAACAGTAGGGCATGTTGAGCGTAAATCGACAAGATCCGTGGTGCAACTCCCGGCGGTACCTACATTTTTCGCTTATTTAAATTAATAAATACTTGGTTATATGTTTTTCATAATTACCTCATGGACCAACACATGATATATATAATTCTTTATTTATTAATTGCATAATTGAGTTAATTTCTCAAAACGTCCATCTAGATCGCGCCTCAGTAACGGAGAAATCTGAACGCTTGATTTGAGCGGCGTTTCTCTAGTAGACTGAAATCAGCGATCTATCATAATTTAAATAAGCGAGTGCGTACTGTGGTCCAACAGTAGGGCATGTTGAGCGTAAATCGACAAGATCCGTGGTGCAACTCCCGGCGGTACCTACATTTTTCGCTTATTTAAATTAATAAATACTTGGTTATATGTTTTTCATAATTACCTCATGGACCAACACATGATATATATAATTCTTTATTTAAAAAATATTAATGATATTAAAGATGTACACCCTTTTACACCCTCTGGTTTCTAGTTTTTAGACAAAGGTTAATTTTATAAATATGTTTTAAGAAAGAAAATATAAAAATAAAATGTTAACTCTTTATGCAAGTGAAATATGCAAATTATAAATACCTTTTAATTGTCGAGAGAGTAGGTGTGTGTGACGATTTATTCTCACTAATAGAATCGCAATAGAGGAGGCTCTTTGCAGAGAGGTGAGCTCAATCGACTGGCCCCTTGGCCCCCTTGACGCAGATGGATTTGCTTTTTTTAAGGCCTCACTTCTGAAACAAAGAAATTTTTATTTATTATGTTTTATCCTCTTCTATCATCATATTTTAAGTATTCAATAAAGATTATTTAATTAAATTAAGAAAAGAATGCATTCAGACAGTGAAGAAAAATTCCACTTCTAGAAATCACACTTATTACACTGACAAGAAATAAAAGTTAAGAATATCTATTTTCTATTATTTAATAATAATTTCTTATTATAAATATTATAGAAGAGATAAATTCTCTGTTAATTAAGAAATTTTTATATTTTTCTCTCTGCTTTATCATACAATAGAATTCTTCAAATTAATTGATATTTATATTTGGGATTTTACATAATTGATTTGATTCAATGGCTAATTTAACCCGCCTCCGTCAGAACCACCCTTATTTCAACATTAAAAAACCAACCAAAGAGAAAAAAAATCTTTTTTTAGATTACACAAAAAGGAATTATTATATCTTACCCATTAGAAACAAATCAAGTTGGTAGTTAAAAAGAAAATTATTTTGGATAATGATATTTTTAATTTTGAAAAATATTTAAATTGAATATTAAAAAAATTATAACATGTAGTCACGAATAAATGAATCGTTTATTTCAGAAAGCACCTAAGTGCGTTTTTTTCAACTTTCGGAAAACTAAAAAAAACTGTTTTGCAGCTTAAGTATAGGTCTAGTCTACTTCAAATATTTTTTTATTAAATCATAAACATGCTATTGGGATAATCTATTTAAAAAATTATTTTTTTTCTTTTAAGTTTTTGAGTAATTAATTTTTGAAAAAATTGCACTTAGGTGGTTTCTGAAATAAACGAGTGATTTTTAAAAATTATTATTGAAATTAAGTCAAACCATTAATTTTTACCTGTTTTGGTATCAAAGGTAAGTAATAGACACACTTAAGTATAAAAAAGAGTGTTTTTACTATGCCTAAATCGAAAAATACAAGTAGACCACACGCTACAGTATGTCTATATACAACAGCGTATATTCAGAGTCGTACTGCAGTCCTTTGAGCCCAGCATTCCGAATAATGTTCCGTTTGTATTTTTCTTCGTGCACAACACCACGCCTACGCTTGGGAATAGGTTCATCATCTGAACTATCCGACATGGCTTAAGAACTATACCGGGTGGGCCAATAGTGCGTGGACGGAAGATTGTGGGCTTATTAACGGACATTTTTAAAATTTGTTGATCGCACATAATGTGGGGCCTTTAGGGCTACAAATTAAAAATATTTTTGTTCCAATAGCACCTCATATACAGGGTGGTCCATATCAAAGTTATGTTTTTTTAAATGGAACGCCCTGTATATTATTGCATATTTGGATTCTAAGCCAATTTTAGTATGACTTTATGTCATGCAATGTATTCTAAAACAAACCGTTTAGCCGCAAATCGGGCTTTAGTGAAAAAACTGCTGTCTGAAAAAATTGAATATCGAGCGAACCATAAAACTTAGGAGACTGTTCTTTTGTGAGGTTACTAACTATGAAATGTACTGATGTATGCCAGATGGGTAACCCGGAATTATTCTTGTGTTGGGAGATATGGCCAATTTGGAAAATTTCAATCATGGATAACTTCCTTATTTCAAATGGAACATGGTACTTTTTTTAATGCCGTGGAACGTAGAATTTAATTAGCTTTCAGATGATATAAGGTTGTCTATATCTATCTTTGATAGTTTTCTTTTTATTCCAAAATATCTGATAACGAAAAAAAAATATTTATTATAGACAAAATAATTGAAAAAAAATCCAAACGCAAAACAAAATTGTAATAAATGGAAAAAATATGCTAAATATTCGAAAATGTCTTTAATTTTCCTTAAAAATCATTTATTTGAACTTCTCGAAAAATAAATTAGGGTTATATTCAGGTTAGGAGGTGCGCCATCTTGTTGGCAAATCAAAACCCGAATTTGAGCAAGCGGGACTTCTTTGAGGAGTTCTAATAAATGATTTTAAGGGAAATTTAAAGACATTTTCGAATATTTAGCATATTTTTTCCATTTATTACAATTTTGTTTTGCGTTTGGATTTTTTTTTTCAATTATTTTGTCTATAATAAATATTTTTTTTTTTTTCGTTATCAGATATCTATATATATAAAAATGAAATGGGAAAAATGTATGTATGTATGTAAATATGTATGTATATGTTCTATAGAAATCCACAATTTTCAATGAATCCATTTGAAATTAAGTACACCTATAATACATGGCTCTGGGAGTAACGTAGTAATAATTTGAATCTCTTAAATGTTTTGGAAAATTAATTATAATCAAATTTCTTCAATATGGGAACACAAAATCAACAAGTTGACTAGAAATTAGAGAGCGTCCTTTATGCTGTGTGAACCAGCTTCCTACCTGACTATGGGCTGGGGGGTGGGGGCTACGCAGCAGTTGAAAAACGAATAGAGGACGCAAGTGACTGACCCTTTAAACAGTCATAAACAGACCCCTTTTGTGCTGTTCCCAATCGGTACCCTCGCCTCGCTTGAATATAAGATCCTTCCTTAACATCTTAACACTTGCATTGCAACAAGAAATATCCCAAATTGGGAATAAACTTGCTCGCCGAAGGCAGCTGGCCCCCTGGGGCCCTGGCAGGAAAGCCCGCCGAAGGCGGGCTTTGCGACTAGTTTTGGAATAAAAAGAAAACTATCAAAGATAGATATAGACAACCTTATATCATCTGAAAGATAATTAAATTCTACGTTCCATGGCATTAAAAAAGTACCATGTTCCATTTGAAAAATGAAGTTATCCATGATTGAAATTTTCCAAATTGGCATGACCATATCTCCCAACACAAGAATAATTCCGGGTTCCCCATCTGGCCTACATTAGTACATTTCATGTTTAGTAACCTCACAAAAGAACAGTTCCCTAAGTTTTCTGGTTCACGAGATATTCAATTTATTTCAGACAGCAGTTTTTTCACTAAAGCCCGATTTGCGGCTAAACGGTTTGTTTTAGAATACATTGCATGACATAAAGTCATACTAAAATTGGCCGTAGAATCCAAATATGCAATAATATATAGGGCATTCCATTTAAAAAAACATAACTTTGATATGGACCACCCTGTATATGAGGTGCTATTGGAACAAAAATATTTTTAATTTGTAGCCCTAAAGGCCCCACATTATGTGCGATCAACAAATTTTAAAAATGTCCGTTAATAAGCCCACAATCTTCCGTCCACGCACTATTGGCCCACCCGGTATAATGTTATATTGTATTTACATGGTTTTATATTGTATTTATATTGTTTTGTAAAATGTTATATATTGTATATTATGGGGATGGCCTTTGGCACCCGGCTTAATAAAAAAAAATAGCTTTTATGGTCAAGTGGCTAGACGTTACATAAATAGGGGCTATTTTTCGATATTTTTTTGCCTAAAAATGAGGTTTTTCGAGAGAAAAACTAATTTTCGAGTTAATTACTCGGGATTTTTTTTATTTATTCTATTAGAGGATTTGTTTCTGCACCAAATGACATCTCATTTAGTCTGATCGGATTAGCCGTTCGGAATCTACAGGGGTTTTAAACTTTCAAATTAGAATTTACCGCAGCGCGGTAAAATAAAATGATAGGAAAAAAATAAATGGTGAAATCTTTAGCTGAAAACTCATTCTTTCTAACCGTATATTCTCCATAATTATACCTCTTAAGACAGAGGAGTTATTCAAGCCGATAAACTTTTTCGTGCATGCCCCTCTAACTTGCCTCTATAGACACATGATTTGTAAGACGTTGTCACGTCAAAAAAAACTATATAATGTAATAATAAACAACAAAATAACACCTAATTTTCATCGAAAACTCACGAAAACTAACTACTCAGTGTTAGGTAACCTTTGAATCAAACCACCTAGTCACAAAACACGTGATGTCTACAGGGCACGAGTGAAGTTTACCGCAGAAAGAACCCAAGCGCCGTCGCTTAGGTTCTTTCTGAAATAAACGGGATTATTTTCAAGGCTGCCAAATAGCATTGCTGATGAGGAACATTGGTTATTTCGGCACTAAAAGATGTATTTACCTTTAAAATTGTACATTAACACCAAAAACACATTTTTTGAAATTTTGTCCCTTAGGTGCTTTCTGGAAATAAACGATTCAAATATGAATGATTTTTCTCAGCGCTAGTGCGTAATTAAACATTTACGAATAGAAAGAATTTAATCATTGCCCTCCCATTCATTTCTATAGACCTAATATTTTTTTTTTTTTAACTTAATTAAATGGCCGTTGGAAAAACCATTTGGCCAATGGCAAAGTAAGTGTGTTTTAAATATAGGAACCCAAGAAAAAAAAAAACATTTTCTTTTAATCGGGGCATAAATCTGACTTCTTATTCTCCGAGATCATTATGCACTGGTACAAATTGTAAATGTGACCAGTGACTCTGATCTCGGTTATAGACCTAATATAGAAAGCAGAGAATTTTTTTTACTTTCTCTTACCCTATATATGAAATATATAGAGAGGGTGTTGGATTCATGTCAAAAATTCGATGTCGAGTTTTTGATGGATCTTCACGTTTTAAGGTCCCCTGAATCCAAAGAAGTAGTTTTCGCGACATTGTCTGTCTGTCTGTAAACAAAATATCTCAGGAACTAAAAGAGCTACGAAGTTGAAATTTTATATTTAAGTTAGACATCTCCCCAAGGGGTGAAAATAAACTTTTGAACAAAATCGGCCAAAAAGTACTAGTACTTTACTGAAGAACTTTTTCAGGTTTTTTTAATTTTCTCAAAATACGCTCCAATGATTTTGTTTAAAATTCATAAATCAATTATTTTTAACATGCTCTTTATTTAATTATTATTTGAAATATTATTCTATGTTAGAATATTCCCATATAAAATTAGAATTTGTAAGAAGAAATTTTTGAATTTTATATTTTTATGAAAAAAATTTGAATCTCTCTCAAAAAGGAATCTGTTGGTAGCGTAAACGGGGGGGGGGGGGGGGGAAGACTTCTATAGAAATAATAATCAAATATATAATGAAGGAGATTTTCTATGGGCCTATAAGAGATTTTAAAAAAGAGAGAATGACCTTTCCCAAGAAATGATGAGATAAATTGAAGAAATCTGGTGTGACTGGTTGCACAGCACACAACTTTCTCTTACCTTCGGTAATCGAAAGTTGTCTTGTGTGCTTGTCGCACCAGATTTTTTCGTGTCGACATATATTTAGTTTCCACAAATATATTAAAATTCAAGATGTAAAATAAATAAGAATGACCCCAGTATATATATTTTTATAATAACGCTTATCGTTTAAAGTCTTATATGGCCTGAGTTGCCGAAAAGACTGTGTATATGTTCGTGTGGATGTGAAGTGTAAATGCAAAAAAGGTGTGTGTTTTTAATTTTTTTTTTTTTTTTTTTTTTTTTTATTAAAAAAACATTCACACTTTTTTCTCATTCACACTCACATTCACACACACACATTCATACAGTCTTTTCGGCAACTTAGGCCATATAAGACTTTGACGATAACCGTTGTAGAAAATATATCTATTGTGGGGTCAGGCATTTCTATTTAAGCCATCTGGTATCCAAATTTTTTATTTAAAAAAAAAATGTAAAATTTATAAACATGGCAAAATATTTATATTTTGTTACCATGTCAGCCATTTCTACTATCCTTCCTTAAGCCGGCCATTCACGATCGCTCCATCCGTCCAAATGGAGCGATGCCACTCCAAAAACTGACAGTGAGTGGGGAAAAACAAATGGATGACGTGGAGTGATAGGATGGGTTGGTAATCCAATCAGTTCAAAATCCAGTTCCGTCCATCAACTGATTGTGAATGGGGAAATTCACATCAAGCCTTCGCAGCAGCAGTTAATAACCCAACAGAAGCCAATAAAAGTAAATCTGTATCCATATTAATGCAAAATAGATTATAAGAAAAGCACACACATTCGATGAAACACGTATTGCACGTGGAGTGACCGTGAATGGGGGTAATTTTTTGGATATAATCCAAATGGATGACATCCATTTGGAGCGATCGTGAATGGCCGGCTTAAGAAATACAAGAGTATACCGAAAGTCGAGGGTTCGGACCCCAGGCAGTCCGATGATTAACCAAATGGTTAAATAGAAATGCCTGGACGTCCAAGTGATATATTAAACATATAAGTATCGTTTAAAGTCTTATATGGCCTAAGTTGCAGAAAAAGACCGTGTGAATGTGTGTGTGAGTGGGAGTGTGAATGAGAAAAAAGTGTTAAAGTTTTAAAAAAAAAAGTACAAGAGTAAAGTGGTCTTCAGAAGATTTCAATGGCAAAATGAGAATATAGATTTTAAAGAGCATCTAAAATTAAACAAAATCGTTGCAGCGAATTTTTGAGAAAATCGAAAAAAATCTGAAAAAACTACTAACAGTAAAGTACTAGTACTTTTTTTGCCGTTTTTGTTTAACGCCCCTAGTGAGGTGCCTAACTTAAATATAAAATTTCAACCTCCTAGCTCATTCCTTCATGCTTTAAATTGAGCCCAGACAGACAGACAGACCATGTTGCGAAAAACAACTTTTTTGGATTCAAGAGACCTCAAAAGAGAAACGTGAATATCCATCGAATTTTTGACATGAAAACAATACTTTCTCTCTTTATATTTTAACATATATAGAGGTAAGAGAAAGTAAAAATTTGTTGTCAGGACTTACTAGAGCAGAGAGAGAGCCCTCGGAGTGCGCTTATATAGGGATGCACTAGAGACAAGGTAGATGATTATATAACAAAGAGTATAGGTGTTGAGATTTCGCTTCTATGTGATGCTCCCTCATTTGCATGTTGATTTGTTTTAGCCGACTTCGACTCGTTGCCAAGTAACACATGAAGAGATGCTGAAACAAAAGGAAATCATGTACATATGACAATTTAAATTTATATTGAATAAAGTTTTTTATTATTGTTTTAATAATAGTAGTTTAATAATAATAGTTTAATTTAACCAAAATGTCTTTTCCCTAATTTGTGGTTAAAATTTATAATATTATTAAATCCAATCCATTCAAATAATTTGCAATTAATTACGATAGAAATTTATGAACTTCGGCAATCTATTTGTTAGTTTTATTGCTAGTAAGCCTTTAAAGAAAACGCATAGGGAGCTTGATCCTCTGTAATTATTTGATTAGAAATGACTAAATATGATATAAACTACCCAGATTAGAATAGCAAGAATTGCTCACCTTGACTTCTTCTTTCGCTTTTTAGTCGTAAAGCGCAAATTGACGCCTCGTATGTCAGTGGAAAAGTCGTTCTTGCCAAGGTCAAAGGCCATTCCTCTCTATTCAACACCCTCGCAGTAGAAACCCGAAGCGAACTGCCTGTGAATGAAGCCAACTGGTCGATCCATCTTGATCCTGGTCTTTTTCCCCCGACTTTCCCCTCTATGTTGATCTTTTCGAGGTCAGTTTCTCTCAGTGTGCCCAAGTAGCGCAGAATTGAAAGTAATAGCGCATTTTTACTCCCCAGCTTCACGGAGTTTGAAGGTAAGAAGAATCATGGAAGGAATTCTAAAAATAAAAAAAGAAAAAAATATATAATCTCTATATAATTATATCAAATAATGAGAACTAAAATTATTTATAAATATCCTACTGCATAGAAATAAAAATTTTAATCATTTCAAATTTCTAAATTATTAGGCCTAATAATTAATATAATTAAAAAAAAAGTAAAATAAAAATGTTTTAATTATTCAACCTTAAATATCCACCCTTCTCTCAATAAATTAAATTAGAATTATATTACAATGTACACTATATATAAAATATTAAAAAAATTATTATAATAAAGGAAATTTAAGAAAAAAATTTTTGAATTTAAAATTTCGAAGAGCCTAGAAATATAAAAATTTGGCTGGAATTTTAATTTAGTTTTCTCTTTAGCTCCAGTATACTTGAAGTGTAAATACTTTTTAAATAAAGAAAGAAATAAAAGAGGAACCCAAATTATGTCATACCTTGACTCTAGGACCATTTTGCTATAAAGCCATGATAGTTACTTATTAATATTATTAGAAAAATAGAGTGATGAAAATAAATAAACTGACCAAATGAGGGGCAAAGTGAGATGACGGTGAGTTAACTTGAATCAATGACAAGAAGAATCTACGAAGGAATTCTGAAATAAAAAGTAAAAAGAAAAAATATAATTATCAGCTAATTTAAATTAATCGTTTTTTCATTTTTTTCATGTCTGTTAATCAAATTATTGTATTAAATTATTAAGGCTTACCTTGTTTAATGATATTTAATCTCTCTTTGAAAATTTCATGAAATATATATATATATATATATATATTGTAATAGTGTGCTCTACAAACTCCAAATGAAAGGGATGTCTTTTGGTCTAAATCACATCTAAAATAAAAAAATAAATAAATTTAATATTAAAAGATTAGACCCTGACGCCCGAAGTTAATTTAAAAATAAAAATTAGTGTTTTGATTTTGTTATATCTGTTAGTCAAAAATTATTGAGGCTTACTTTGTTTCATGTTTCATTTCTATCCATTTGAAGAATAAAATTTTATGATATATATATTTGAGTGACATTACATGTTCTCTCTGGGAGTCTCTAAACATATGAGTTGAAGAGGGAGTCTAAGATCTAAAATCACATCTAAAATGAAAAAATAAATCATTTAATAAAGATTTTTAACATATATAAAGATTTGAAATAATGAGTGATTAAAATACTATCTTTAAAATAAAATAATCCAAAAATGATTTATATAAATACTTCTAAACATGTAATTAAATTATTTATATTAGTTTAACTTGATAGAAATAGTTTGATTATTATATGTTTTTTCCCTTCAACTGACTTTATCTCAAAAGTTTAATCCTTTTAGGAATTATAATGTTAAAAAGTTCATTAAATAATAATTTTACAAACTAGGGATAAACGAATTAAGAAAATAATTTAAACAATACACATAATTATTTAAACAAATTAAAATTAAAATTAAAAAGGAAAAAAGAAAATTATTGTCAAAGTGAAGGAAATAGTGAATAGTGAGTTAATAAAACGAAAAAAATTCGTTTCGTTTTTTCATTTTTTTATGTCTGTTGATCA